>WUQG02040626.1:0-10681 GCA_011317285.2 Androctonus mauritanicus | reverse complement strand
TGTGATCTTGAAAATTTAATCAATTAAACATGTTAACTAGACAAATGCATTGTCCAAATTTCATTACTCTACAATAAATTTTCTTGGTGTTGGGATTTTTTTTTCCGTCAGTGTAGAAACTTTAACAAGACATTGTAAAACCGGCCCTAAAGTGCATACATTTAACAACAATAATCAGTACTTATGCTTGTTATTATATTACTTATAATAATCTAAATATTTTATATTGTAAAACAGATTAAATTAAAAAATTCAAAATGTTAACTTATGTTTCTAAAAATGTTAACTTATATTAATAATCATAATTTTATAACTATTAGAAAAACTTAAAAGAAATCTAGCTAGCAGATATTAAACTTATTGTATATAAGTATTGTATACAATAAGTTGAATGTATAAGCCGAGGAATTTTTTTCCAGAAAAAATTTTTGAATAGAAGCCGGCTTATACACAGGGCAATCAAAATATCGGAAATTTTATCGCAAGGTTGTAAGATTTGCTGGCTCAGTCGTATCTTCGTATCAGCGGCGCGATTGGTCATATTCATTCGTAAAAAAATCATCTTTTTCAGTCCACATACTAAATAGAATTAGTATGTGGATATATATGACTGTGCATATGTTTTTTTTAATATTTAAATATTGGATATTTCACAATTACGATCAGTTCGCGTTACGTTCTCTTTGTGCTAGTAGCGTCATATGGTAGCGGCTGTATGTGCCATATTTATTTTTTAAAATATTTCTTTTCCAAATATTATTAAAATTATATAAATATATATGAATGCTACATTTAAATTTATTCAAAAATATTAATTTACTACGCACTTCACAAATAAAATCAGGAATGTGTGGATCAATCTTTCTTAACGAATGCACACATCAGTTGATATTAAATAGAAATATTGCAATTTCCGATGTTTCTTATCAACAATTTGTGCATTTTCAGACGGTTCTGAACTTTTAGAAAATACGTGATTATTTTGAAGCTGACGAACGCGTATGCTGGTCGGCTTTCCACTCCCGTCATTTGCAGCAAAATTTCCGTTGCGTGTTTTGATTTTGAATTTTTGTTGTTTAAATCTTGTTAAATATTTTTGTTGAGATTCGGAAATGTCTAACAATTTTAATACTTTCTGCCGGATAAACACTTCAGTAAAATCATACTGTAGAGCAGGGGTGTCAAACTTACGGCCCTCGAAGTGATTTTTTGCGGCCGTCAACGCTCTTAACTAAAATGAAAATGAGAACAACAGGCTATGTTATGAGAAAATAGAAAATAACTCTCGTATATCATAAACTATGATGCACTAGTTTGATTTTAATGAAATGTAACTGCACGAGGTTTTCAAATAGCTTTATGGGATGTATACGTACAGATGACACTGATATTTCAGATCGGTGACACAAATTAAATGCTTTTCTGCCAGGACTACATCGTTTTGTGCTAAATTTCTTACCAAAAAACGAAAAACCATAACTAAGAACCTGAATTTTTTTTGGATAGGTAAATACAATAATCAAGTTCCAAACAATCCCTTTTTGAAGGACGTGTATAAAGGATGCGTTAACGGGCTTGCAAAAAGATTTGTTTGTTGTGTTATTAACTTATCTAAAAAATGTATATAGTTATGGATATTTGAATTTATAAAATTTTAATGAAAGCTTTTGCTTTTTTACAGAAAATGTCTTTTAACGCTTAATAGAAAATTAAAAATTGAAGAGAGGAATTAAATTTAAAAAACATGTATAATTCAAACAATTATGTAATATTATATATATTTGTAATATGTTCATTTGATTACACAATATTTTTAATTATCATATCTACATTTCTGAATCATTACTCCAAAGTGTAATTTAAAAAAAATTTAAATATGATGTGGCCCGCGGCAATCTTACAGGCTCATTAAATGGCCCTTGAATTAAAATGAGTTTGACACGCCTGGTCTATCGGGAAAAGCATAGAAGGCTTTTCAGTGCAGTTCAGATGTTATATCTGAAGGTTGTGGCTGGAGTGATGAGATTTGATGCGTTGCAAATGAAATTCAAAAGGAACATGCGATCGACCAAAATTGGCTTCGCGATCGACTTGTTGGCCACCCCTGATCTAAGCGATTATAAAATTTAATGCATTCTTAAATAAAAATAATATGATAATATAGAATTAATTTCCTTTACCAGTAGATTTTCGCTGTTGTTTTTTTTAATGCCCTCTTTTTGGGAAGTTTAACCATTAAGTATTTGGGAAGATATGGAAATATGTAGGAATGGCATCCTTCGTCAGTTCCCATTTCTCTCTCTCGATTTTCACTCTTTCTCCATTGTTTGTATGCGTGAAAGTTTTTAATATGTGCCTTTCATCGAAATGAAGACCTTATACATGACAGCTAGTGGTGGGAAACTTATCCGCTCTCGCATTCGTCCGCTCCATATTTCAATAATTTCTTCTGTAACTTTGAACAGATGTCGTTTCTCTAAATTCGACTCGTCTTTCTTTTTTCGATAACTGTCGACAAAACAAAAAGGCATTTTTTTAAAAGAATTTTGAAATATCGAAAGACCTCGCTGGTATATATCGGCTATATCCATCGATTACTATACCTGGCAGGTTTGTTGATTGAACATTCGATTGATCGCCGCCTTCCGGTTGACTCGACAATGGTACATACTAAATAAAGAAAAGGGGCGTGAGTGCTTAGACCATTCTATGTAAAGACACGCTACTATCTAACTTAACGAAACAGCAAAACTAGTCAGATATATACTTAATAACTGCTTATATCGGTCCCAGTTTCGTACTTCTCACGCGCCCTCGAAACGCCCTGTCATTCATTGGCGATAAAGTTTTAATCGTTTTTTTTTTGCATATTTTACGCCCCTTTCCAATCAGGAAGATTACTAAGGGGCGGGGCCAATTCCAACCACGAGCTGCACCTACACCCGTGGAGGGCGGCCGGACGGGGATGGCCGGGTCGGGCCCAGCACCCCGAAAAACTTTTCAGGAGTTATCAGACCCGGGACGCGAACTGTGTTACAGACCTCTGTAGTGCCTTTTGGCGGAGCAGAGCGTTGCCCTTTGATGGCATATATCTGAGACCTAAGACTGAGCTGAGCTGATATTCCATCATGGCAAAGCATCCGAGCTCAACCGACAATGGCGTACAGTCGATGTTGTCCCGACGGTGACCTATGGTAATCCTGGGCTGCACGTAGGCTATATCAGGATACGAAGCGGAGATCTCTCGCCCATTTCCGATCGTCCGCTATCGTTTGGCAACGGGAGTGGCATGCGCCTTGAGTGCTCTCCCTACCACTAGGAACGAAAGTTATCTGAGACTTAGATGGTATATGAATTGCTGGCACATTCAAGAAACTTGTGTATAGCTATGCTCGGCTGGCCGTAGACTTTATCGCGGGTAAACCGACATATCAGAGATCCCTTCTTAAGCGGGAGGACCTACCGCCGTTGAACCTCACCTTTGAGTAGTTGTCTTTTCTGATCCTTCGGGACCAGTTTTTTGTCAACAGATGACACCAGTTTCTATTCAGTAAGAATATTAACTGATGGGGCAAAACAAGCCCTTCCACAAATTGCCCATCCCTGCGGAGAGTCAGCCGGATTGTAAAGGACGGGAATCGACAGGCTGAATACGGACCTCAAGATAAATATTTTCAAGGGGTAGGATCCAAGATTCAAACCCGGGTCCTCCAGAGTGGAAAGCCGAAGCGTTTTCATGCAGCCAATCGGCCTTCGGGACCAGTTGTTTGCGGCATTTAACGCTGCCTTTCTCGGCTAGTACTTGTTGCTACAGCAATACTGTGCACGGGAGACCGAGGGAAAGAGATCTTCTATCCGGCAGATGGGCTGGATCAACCTAGCCTCTTTCCTTCCCTGGGCTCAGAAGTTCCCACCTAAGTCCCCATCTGTGCGCTGGCTAGGATTAAAGCCGAATTACATCCCATGGAAGGATCCTTACGGTACGTTATGGTGGAGTAGGGTCTTTAGCCCTATAAGAGAATGTCTTAAGATCTTTATGAATCTTATGATTAGTAGATATTATTTAATCGATGAATTGAAATTAAGAGCAATTTGGAGGCTAGAGACATGCTAAAGTCAGATGATTAAATGTTAGTCGTACTGTAATTCACAGGCAGTGGAGCCAGTTTCAAAATTCTCAAACAACATTTCGAAGGTACAGCAGTAAAGACCAAGGGCTAGTAGGCAGCGGATGATCGATATTTTTGATAATCGGCTCGAAAGAACAGGAACGGTACTCTAACACACCTGCTATCTGCCCTTGCTGCGGTTACATGAACGCTAGTATCTGTTTCCACTGTGCACAGAATTTCACGAAGGTCTGTATGCTAGACGACTAGTAATCAATATATGTTTTACCTCCCGCCATAGGAGAGAACATCTGAAATGGGCAAGAGATCACGCCAATTGCACTGATACCAATGGAGATCTGTACTCTTTACAGGTGAATCCAGATTTGTTCTGCAATGTGACTCCAGGAATACTTTGATCTGGAAAGACTCAGAGACACGCTACTTTCCTTTTAATATTCAAGAAAGAGACACTTATGATGGAGTTAATCTGATAGTTTGGAATTGCATTTCATTAAGCAACTGCACAGACCTATACATGCTTCCTAATAGAATGTCACGTAGAGAATTCATGAATGCCAGAAGGTATAGAGATGAAATCTTAGACCATATTGTTCGCTCGTATGTAAGCGTAATTGGAAATTCTTTTATTCAATTGAATAATAATGCTCGGCTACACCGAGCCAAACTGGTACCACAATACTTTCAAAATCAAACCATCATTCGTATAGATTGGCCAGCCAGATTTCCTGATCTTAACCATATTGAACAGGTCTGGGACACACTAAGGAGCATGTAGCTATCCTCAACCCCTGCCCAAGACCTTGGAGAGTATAGAAGTGCTTTGCAAGAACAATGATCATTGCTACCAACTAAATTGATAATCAATATTATAAACAGCATGAAATATTGCTGCAAGTCTTGCATTACTGCGAGGAATAACCATACATTATATTGACAACATAATGGCTATTTTCTTTTTACATACTCTTTTTGATCTTGTTCTTCATATTATAATTTTTATAGGAATTGTTTTTTATTCATTATTTTTAGCCTTTCTTTAAAGTATAATATCCGTAACAAATATTTTCACTAAATTTTAGAAAATATATGATTTTTCTGTTTATTTCTTAATTTATGAAAACGACTGCAGTTCTTGGAAGATATGTTTACTGAATTTTTTATACACTATAAATAAACCAATCAGCTTGTGATCGGTTTAAACATAGGCGTAAACATTAAAAAATCGGCTAATGAAAAATTGTCATTATCATAGGTTGCCACTACTGTGGAGGGTTTAGTCGTCTCTAAAAAGACATGGATAGACAGGCCAGGCCTATTGAAAATGGAAATAATGTAATTACATAATATACCGTTTTGAGAGACAGTCATCCAATCAGATATGATCCAATATCAATCATTTTCAATAATAATTAACTTTCTAGAAGACCATAATAATGTAAACAGATTTAATTCAAATTTGATATTATATACTGTAAATATCTTTTCTCTTACGATAAACATTGATCTACTATAGTCTACAACAGGGATCGGCAACGTTTTTGCTACTAAGAGCGTAATAAAAATTTTAAAAATCATCGCATAGTTTAATTTTTGAAAAAAAAAATCAAATTAGTAATTTAATTTTCTAATCGCAATGCGATAATAAATAAACAAATTAATTATGTTTTAAAATACGTATATTTATACAAAATAAAGATTATACATACATATAATAACTAAAAAATCAAAATTAAAAGTACGTACATAAAATAACATAAAATCAAATTAAATAAAATTACAATTGTTATAATATGCATACATTTAATGAGAAATTTATGAATATGCAGCATAATGAAATGTGAATGCATTTCAGATGCGTTCTAGTATGGACGCATCCGAAATGCGCCGAGGGCACCATCAATGGCGGACCTACAGCTATCGAGGCCGGAACAGAAGTCTCCCTGGGGTCCCCCTAATTGGAGTGATCACCATACAAAATGTCAACACAAATATATAATTAACATTTATTTAATCAAAATTAAATAGTTAAGATTTTTTGTTTTCGAAATCATTTTAAAACTAAAGAAAAAACAACTAAGGTTCTTCGGAGGCCCCCTGATCAGAGGCCCGGAGCGTCCCCGGAGGGGGAAAGCTCCGGGTACGCCACTAGGTACTATGGTGCCGAGTTGCCGACTCCTGCTCTACAATATCGATCATTTTCAATAAATCAAAAATTAATAATTCCGAATTTTATAAAAATGTGTAAACTCGACTAATGAAAAAAATCATATGATCTATTAATCAATATTCTTTATTACAATTTTTGGCATTTATACTTATCTGAATATCATATGGTACAACTTTTTAGACAATCTGAATCCCTTCGAGTTGAAAATATTGAATTCAATACAGTACAGTATACACAATATTATTAACAAATACATTTTAATTATTCATTCATGCCAAATAGAATTATTAATTTCCATAAAATGCTGTTATAATTTTATTCTTTAAGATTTTCGATATTAAAGATATGTTTACAATCATTATAAAAGACATTATCTATCGTCCGATTCTTTCGTTCGCATATCATTGAATAGATTTTTAACAAAGTTGGTATAGTCATTGTTCATAGAATAAACAACTTTAGTTTAAACGAAAAAATAAATAAAAAATTCACAGAAATGCAGTTTTTTCTATTTTTGATATTGTTAATATATTGTTAACAATATCAACAATATATAATTGTTGATATATTTACTTTTTCGATGGAAACTTGCTGTTATAATTAATATAAAAATTTCGATTTGTAAAGAGCATCTTCTTAAGCACTGTATATTGTTAGCATTCATAAAGTAAATTTAAATGAATTGATTTGATAAAGTGAAACATATTTTAAACGTACTCAATATTTAAAACTTTCGATGTTTTAACGATATTCCTTGACTTTCATTCATTATTTATATACTCAATAATAAAACAAAAAGAATTTCATCATCCTAATCAATTAATAATCTCTTTTATACCAATAATAACTTCCATAAATTATAAACATTTCTCATCATTCTTATATCGGAAACCTTTTCTTTTTTGTTAACATCCAATTTGAAATTTACATTTTATTCTAAAAAATAATTTTTTTGATTAAAATATAAAATTAACCTATTACTTTTTTTAAACATACATAAACTTTAAAATTTCATTTAAAGGAATTTATCTTTATTTAAAAACAGAAAATATTGTTATAAAATATTTTTGGTTTAATAAAATTTTCATTCCAATAACTATTTTTTTTTGCAATGTTAGTTATTAATGGTTAATTTAAAATAATGATTGTTGTTATTCTAACAAAAACAAATGAATCCTTGACATTTTTTCAGAGATTACTATAATTTTTTTTGTTAAAACTTAAAATTTAAAAATGGAGATGATTTTTTGAAATTTCATTAATAAGCTTAAATCTATTAAGGTTACATTTCTTTAAATTCAGAAAATTTATAGGAAATAAAAGCAGTACTGAAATTATTGTTATTATATATGTAAAGAACGTTTAATAAGGATTCAAAAATTAAAATTATATCGCAAACACCTGCAAATCAGTCTTCTTTACATAATAATACTGCTAAAAGGAGAAGCCGAACAACAATTACATCTTTAATTCGTTTGGAAGACGTATGCTGCCTAAAATTTGCATTTATTTTCGGATAATAAATGAAACATACTTTCTTATAATCATTGTTATGTTTAGTAATATTTATTTTCGAGATAGGCATTGCAAATTATAAATGTAATGTAATAATTTCACTAAAATTGGCAATTTTAATACTTAAAAAAGTGACGTGTGTAAATACATATCGATCAAACTTTCGATCAAATTCGGCTAATCTTGGCCATTATTACAGTCAGTAGAATAGGTGCATATTGAAGCAGAACATAAGAGATTCCACTGTTTGAGCTTTAAAAAATCCAAAAGATCTTATGAATTTTGATATTTGCTGCATTATATAAAAATATGTTGTAGCAAATATATGTCGATATATAATAATTTAGTTCAATATTGTCATAAAGAATAAATCTTAAGAGTGTATATCAGATATTTGAATGATTTACCGTTTTTAAATGGTTGAGAGACTTAAAATGCAGATTGACTCTGCATTTTAATGCAAATTATCCATCCATTAAAGTCACCTTTAATGGATGGATAATTTGTCATTCTAATTTAAAAAATTCTACTGAACAGTTGAAAGATTAGTAGGAATATACTGAAAACAAGAATTATTATAAGCTCATATTTCATTCCGAAATCAGCATAAAGTTTATATTATGACTGTAAATTTATTCCTGCTCAGTTACTTATATGCATAGTATGATATCTACTAATATTTATAAATTTTTATAGCACACGTTTTATGATGTGAAACATTCAAAAATAAATCCCGAAGATTAACTTTTCAGAGAAATTATTAAACTAGAAATTAATATTATACCAGCTAATTACAGTATATAGTTAAACTTGTTTCAAAGAATACTATTAGAGCAAACTAGTTTTACTATTTATGGAGAGATATACCGTTTATAAGTTTAATTCAAATTGTCATATTTTTCACGCTATATTTTATTTTTTCTTTGCATATCATTTTATTCTGTTAGCTGTTAGAAATTGAAATTATAGTAACATAATCAATGTAATTAAATTATAAAAAATTAAAATTCGCTGATTTCTAAGATCTATGAATGATTCCATGATTGATCTCTGATCAGGATCGGATTTATGCAAATTGTGGGCTTATAGGTTGTAAAAGTTAAGAGACTGCCTCAAATACATTTAATTTTTTAGTGAAGCGTGAAGCCCCTTGTAATTCGAGCTTCCAAGCTGTTTATATATAAATCTGGCTCTGCTTCTGATTTTTTTCCCTCCTATATTTTACACTGCTTTCCGTCTTTATCAGATACTAAGTTGTATCATTAAAAATTTGAATGATCTACAATGTTTTGGTCTTAAAATAATTTTCAGACAGTGTCTGAAAGCATCAAACAGATGGATAAACTTAGTAGTTATGATCATTATTATAAAATATATCCAAAATCCTTTCAAATGGTTTAATCAAGAAGGATGGCACGATTCAAATTTAAGTATATTAACCATTGACTTCTTTTATTATAAGAATCATTATAGCCGAAATTCAATTGGCTGTAATTTTTTTCTAATGTAAATGCCAAGAGTTCTATTCTGGGCATCGTCAGCTATAATCCACATATAAAAAACGTTATATTTCCGGGATATGAATGGCAAATGTCTAATTACAATTGATCAGCCTCTATTCTTAAAATCAACATCTGTCATTTATTGCTTCAGTTTTTGATGTCTTCTCATTGTCCATAAATTGATGAGAATTTAAAATATGAGTTGATTCAAGATTTTATCTTTGTTCATTTACGTTTTCGTAAAATAAATACATTTCCTTTATTAATTCATAAGTTGTTAAATTTTTTTTAAATATTAATAATATATTTATTCAAATTGAAGCTGGAACTAAAACATCATTCGAATAGTGCAATTTCAATATAAGTCCGTATGTATTTAATTAGTATAAATCGTTAAAAGACAGTTAATAATAACTTTCCAGAATAATTATCTATATGATGCATATTGCGAGATATACCATCATTTATTTATAAGGAGGACGTGTGAGGGGATAATTCTGTTTAGATACGCAATAAATCAGTATATTGTCGCATTCGTTCTAATATCCTAAATTGTTGTATTTTCTTATTGATAAATTTTTGTATTTTACAATTTAGTTTTGAATCGATACATTATTGGTCTATGGCTACATAGACTAATAATCATCGATTCAAAACTTACATTGAGTGTGCTGAATTTCTATTCTAGAAGATGCGGATTTAATTCCTTCCGCATCACCAGATGTTTTCAAAAAGGATTCGTGTCCGGTCCTTTTGAAACTTATCTTTCATTTGGTCGACCACAAAATCCAATAAGATGGAAAGCGGAGTAAATTCTAGAAAAGTCTAGACGGATGCATTTCTCTGTTTGCTATTCTTAGGCTATTGCAAACCTAACCAACAAAGGCAATCAAAAAAACAGTAACCCAATTCTTTGGGTACTGTTTCTTTTGAACCCAGATCCTCCAAGGGAAAGCACAGCATACTTCCACCCTGGATGATCTGGGTTCAATTCTCAGGTCACACAGTTCCAGATTTTTTTCATGAGGGGTCCAGGCTCAGCCCGTTGAATCCCATCCTCCACCCGACGACTGACCCCATCAGGAGTGTGGGCGGTCTCTAGTGGGAACTGGAATGTGCTGCCGCTTAGTATCTACCAAAGTATATACAGTCCCGTGCAAAAAGTTTGTCAGGTTCTGTCTAGGGGAGGAAGTGGCTGATTCTTCATCGAGTATTATGTCAGGCACTAACGTCCGAAGAGGCCACGAAACGAAATGAACTCGACCGTTGTCTTGGTTAATGTGGGATATAGGTTTAGAGTGAATGGGAAGAGACGTCACCATTTCATTGACACGACTAATCGGAGATTTACTATTTACTCTGCC
>WUQG02040615.1:0-10681 GCA_011317285.2 Androctonus mauritanicus | reverse complement strand
CCGTCCTCCCCAATCCGGCTGCCCCCTCCGCAGGGATGGGCAGCCTGTGGAAGCGCTTGTTTCGACCCGCCATTTAGTACTCTTACTGAGTGGAAAGTGGCGTCATAAAAAATAAAAAAAAAAAGGGCGGGGCCAATTACAACCATGGGCTGCACCCACATCCGTGGTGGGGACTGGATGGTGAAGGACGAGGACAGCAGGCCGGGTCCTGAACACCGAAAAAACTTTTCAGGAGACGCCGGACCCGGATCCTCCTTCGTGGACGCCAACGCATTACCACTCGGCCATCCGGCGGCAGCGGCGGTACATTTTCATGCTCGCCACGGTCACCCATAACTCCGGTGAAGTTATCCGTCATGTGAAGATGGGATGCAACGATCAGTCAGATCAACCTCCGAGGATCGGTCAGAACCTCTCTTAAAAAAGAGGGGTTCTAACCGATTCTCGGAGGGGGATACGGAAATTATACTCGAATCCTTCAGGGTGGAAGCACAACCTGCTTCCATCGCGGTCGATACTATACTGTATATTAAAAATCTAAAGATAAAACTTAAAAATCATGTAAACTTTAAAGAGTTTTTCTATGGTGAAAAAATAATTTCGAAATCTCGAAAATGAATTAATGATTTTTATAGCATCATATCCCAAGTGTGATACAGCAGCTTAATTCACATAATGTAATGTTTTATAGCGTCAGCATTAATATATTATTTTTAATAAAATAGTGTATTGATGCTGATGCTATAAAACGTTAAAAAACATTATTAAAAAATTAAAATTAAATCACTTTTAATTTTTTAATTAAAATTGATTTAATTTTTTAAAGTAAAATAAATATAAATCATTCAGCTGTTTGGATTGCTAAGTATACCATTTTGATTATTTCTAGTAAATTGCAAATTAATATGTTCAATTTTTGCTGAGAATCTCGGTGTTTTTTAGTAAGCTAAAATTTAATTCAAAAACATTTTGGAATTGGAATGGCAATACTATGAATTTTAGGAATCTTATTATATTCGCGAGTGATCTCGCTATTCTTTCCAACTTTAATTTTCATTATGCTCATTTCATAATTAGACCTATTTAAATTAAATTGAAAAAAATCGAATTTTAATATTTATTATATTAAAAATGAACATCTTCGAAATTTAAATTTATAACTTGTAATTCTGTTTTTTTTTTTTTTTAATGAACACTTTTAAAAAAATGTAAAAATAATATTTTTAGTAAAATCTGATTTTTTTTTATAAAATTCGTCTGATTTTTCTGGATTAAAAGCATGGACGTTGATTAAAAGATTATGATATTTCACTTATAACAGACAAACATAGGTGAACTTGAAATATAAAAAAGAAAGCGAAAGAAGTTGCACTGATAAAAGTTGAAAATAATACACAAATTATCTCGAATTAAAACATTAACAAGTGCGAAATTAAAACTCAAACAAGGGAAAACTTCAATGATGACAGCACGTGGTATTCGTAATAGCGCGGGAAACAGCACGCTCTGTCCCATAATCCAATAGTCAAGGCCGTGGAGCAAGCGCAGTGTAACCGGTGCCGGATGTAAAATGGCGGCGGTAACAGCGAACGTTTAAAAATCGTTTTCACTCATCACAGTAGAAAGGGGAATAACCAAACCCCCGAAACCAGTAAGGGATTCCTGATGTATAAACAGGTATGGCGGAACCGAGAAGGATACCATTCGATACTGTCAAGTCGTTAGCGAAAGAGAAGAAAGCGAAAGATCAACCACCGACACAGAGGTTCAGTTTGACGCTCGACGAATCCAACGACAAAACATGTCCGGAGTATTCCTACAGCGACTTAGTGAAAACAGCACGGGTAAGAGAGTCCGAACAGCTTTTTCCGTTTTGTTCTACATCGGGACTAAAACTCGCAGACACTCGCACCATAACACTCGTTATATCCACCACGTGACTCCTAAAGTCTGTATATACTGAAGATATTATATCATATAGATTTGCTTTTATAAAACTGCTAGTCTATTTTAACTCGAGCGACTTCGTTTCGCATTAAGCACCGTTAAAGTTGGTCTACCACTTCCAGACCTAGACGCCATGTTGACGTGAAAAACTAACTTTCTAGACATATTCGTGTTATATGGCTTTCCTGATAGTCGTTTTTTTATATAAATATTTGCTATTTCATAATCAGTTATAATCGAATATGTTAAATTTTTTATAATTTAGCTTGAGGGAGTTGTGTTACGTCACAATGACACTAATGCCCTTTGTGTTTGTATGCAGTGTGCTTGCTATATATTTTATGTGATGAACGGTATTTTTGTTTCTGCGTCTACTTAATTATCTAGACTTTATATGTCACTCTTTTATTCGAGGTTTCTTCAGGTGGATATTGACTTCTGTATTGGTTTAAGGGAGAAAGTTGAGATTGGTTCTGTTCGTAGTGATGTGTTCAATGTCTATATCGGTAGACTGCTTGTGATGAAAACATCTAGGCGATTGAAGACACAATTTAGTATGTATAGTTGTGTATGGATATGGAGAACATGCTTTCATTCTGTGACGTCACATCAATCACGGCGCGCGCCGTTCGTCAGCTGTTCCAGTACGACCTTTTAAAGTTTTTGAATTAGAAAAGAGAATATAATGCAGAAATGTTATGTCTATTACTACTATTATTATAAAATATTTGTGTAATAACTAGTTTTGTTAATGATTGTTATTTTTAGCCAGAATTAGAATAATAATATGCTTTTTGATAGTGAATCATTTTCAATTATTGATTCGATGAAGCATAAATGTGGTTAATTGTAACATAAAGTTAGATACGTAGGCTGGACGTTGACATCGTTCCGTATAGTCGCTCTTTGTTTACAAACATACAGACTTATAAACCTAATTTTTATTGTTTTAGAAAAATATTTTGAATTACTTTAGTTTTTTTGGGAAAGGAGTAAAACTAAATCTGGTGAGCGTAGTAGAGTATACGTTTATTTCGGAATCGTGGAATATATATATATATATTTTTTATATCAGTAAGATAAGGGATAGAGGGGATTGGAATTCGAGCACGCCCAGAGCTGAAGTACTATGCCAACGAATATTGCTGTTTTGAGGTTGATGTTTGTGACAGGATGAACTGCATGGACGTGTCGTGGGGAGGTGAATTTATAGACCGGAACGTTTCAGTATAGATTGCGAGAGGGGTTTGTGTTTGACCTGTGTCACTGGCTGTTGAGGTGGTAGCACACTAAGGAACATCCCGTTCGTTCGCTTAATGGTTTAACCACTGCGGAATAATAAAGTAGAGTCGAGTGTAAAAGGAGGGAAGCTTCTTTCTATATTTACTTATAAAACTTTAAATTCAGTTTTGTTCGTTTTAAAAAGTATTTTAGTTAGAATTGCGTTTCGTTTATATAAATATATATGAGATAGTCTATGTGATTAAATTATGGTTTTTATTTTGTTTTAATAATTTGATTTAAAATGGAGAAAAGACATTAAAATTAATTTATTAATAATTTGTAATACGAGGTTTTTTTCTCCTTTCTGCTATAGTCGGCAAGGCTTAGAATATTATTTTCGATAAACTTCTATTATCTTAATATCTTTTATTTAGAAAGATTTTTAATATGATACTTTATTAAAACTGCAATCTGTTTAATAAATCTATATATATTTATTTTTTTATGCATTTATTTATTTTTAAACTTACAATTATACTGCTACAATACAGTTACAATATATTTTTAATTTTCATCACATATAATCCAAAATTATCTTTTAAAAAAATATATGATTTTCTGTAAAGATAAGAGTTATAAATAATTTTTTGCATTGCACACTTACTTTGTTTTTCATATATAATTTAAAATTATTTTTTGCGTATGAAGATAAATAACAAAGTTTCTATAATTTGAAATGCTTTACAGTGTATTTTCATGAATAGTGAAGAGCATTAATATAAATTTCTATATTTTTAAATTTTATATTTATTTTAATATTTTAAATAAGATATTGGTTCTGAATATTAAGCCCAATCATATAAAAATATATTGCTGCTAGAAAACCAGCAGTTTCAAATCTTAAATGAAATATCAAACTTTATTTATTATAAACTCTAATCACTTAATTATTCAATATATATTGTTTTAAAATGATTGATTTGTTTGGAAACTTTACAAGAAATTTAATTTTTTTAAATAGTAAATATACTCATAATTGCTATGCACAAACTGCCTATATGGTTCATAATAGGATTACAGTGAAAAACAGCACTGCCAAACAGTGCTGTTTTTTGTTGTAATCCTAGTAAATATACATATTTAATACTTATATCCAAGTTTATATTAATTCTATTTAAGATACTTTACATTTATATCATCTAATACTTTATATCTATTGATGGGCTGCTAAAATTTTAGATTTGGTTGCTGTTATGAAAAATTTGGTTTAAATTTATATCTGAAATTTTGTTCATAATTAAAAATTTTTAATTGAAATAGAAGCATTTGACAATTTATTATTGCTAATCAGAAATAGTTAATGATTTGTAAAAATTATTATCATTTAACTCCAATTTATCATTGGTTAAGACATCTAATTTTGAAAAATTTATTATCTAGATATAATTTATATAAAATATTAATTTTAATAGAAATTAAATATTTTATTGCTCATGTGATTAATGTTAAGATTTATTTAGACATTTTGAGATTAGAATGCATCAGTGCTGGATCTAGGGTGAGGTGAGTGAGGCAGTTGCCTTAGGTGAAAATTATGAGTGGGCATAAAAATGCAATTGCAATTTCACACACAAGCTTAATTATATTTATCTTAATAATAGTTTGTTCTGTAGAGCCAATAATACAAAGACATAATGGTTTATTTTCCAAATGCATAATACTTATCAAGGGATCCAATGCTAATTAAATTGATTAATTGATAAACAGTTATTAATGATTTTTGCTTCATTGAAAGGAAGAAAAATTAAACTATATAATTCATATTTATTATAATAATAATAAAAATGAACTCTGTTTAAAATCTGTTATAAATGTATTTTTTGGTAATATTTTATTAACTATTTGTTGATTTGAAAAAAAGCAAACTTTTTTGTATATTTCTCAGTGACTATGTAACTGATGTCATTACATTTCCAGTTCCAAAGTACAGTATTACATATGTTTAGATATTAACATGCATGAGGTGAGTGAAGAGGAGAGAGGGTGCCATTTTGTAATGTTGCCTCAGATGACAAAATATCTAGATCCGGCACTGGAACACATTATTTTATTTGGGAACAAAAGAAGTTAAATGCTCTAATATAATTGCAGACATAGATATTATTTGTGTGTATATTAAATTTTATTCTATTTAAATATTTTACAGATAGGCCTAGATCATAAATCATTTTCAAAGATATATATTAATAATTCAAATAGCTAAAATGGCTTCTTTATGGAGATAATTTTCCCATATAAGTTTATTTATTTCTTGATAATTTTATTTAAATAATAGCTTTTAAACAAGCTGGAATTTATTAAAAAACTGATCTATATAATGAAATATCTTTGAAAACACATTGTGGAATTCAATTCTGATTTGTCTATCAATAATTTATAATTTAATTAATTAGTGAATCAATCTTATTTACAGATTAACTTGGTGTAAATTTAGAAAAATGATTTAATATTAAATAGATACTGTGTATATATGGATTTGTTTTATAAAATCATTGATTTTGACATGGTTGTTATTAAATAGAATGGCTGATAATTTATGATAATGTTCAATAACTTGTATTTAACTCTTGAATTCAATCTTCAGTAGAATATATCCCTTGATAATCTGCAATCTTTTAAATTATAATTTAATGTAAAAAATTGCTATTTTTTATATGAATGAATTTTGATATAACTTGTTTAGTTGAAATGTAATTAACTATTTCACTGTAAAGCAAGCTTGCTGATTTGCTGTATTTTTGAAAAATCTATTATTATATAATTAAATTAAATAAAAACAAATAAATTTGGATGATAGTCAATAATATATGAATTAGTCTGTTGTTAATAAGGATCTATTATATTAGTAGTTAATATTAAAGAATACTAAAAATTAAAATTGGTTACTAATTTAAAATATGATGCATTATATATAATTTATGTATTCTAAATTTACAGAATAATAATGAAATAATTTAACTAAATTCTTCAAATTCACATGATATTATTCTAAATAAATTATTTAAAATATTTAATTTGCTGAATTTATTAATAAATTTAAATGATTTCTTTTACAATGTTCTAATTTGGCAGTTAATTCAAAAAATTAATCACTAAGGGAGTTTTGGCTAGTTTAGGGTTATTTGATTTCTTTTTTGTGATAAGTTATATTTTTATAAATAGAAAGTTTTTACATGGATTATGCAATGTAATATATATTCATTCTGTATGTTCAGATGTTTCCTTACAGAGGAGTTATATTAATTTAATCTTAATCAGTATCTTTCCAGAGTCAACTGAATGTAATATTAGAGTTAAGATTGTTGTTTTACAAATTTTTCTATATTACAAATTTTCTATAAATAAATATATGTCTAATACTGCTATTCCCTGTTTAATTATTTTCTATAAATATTTTAATTATTTTATAAACTATTTTTTGTGTAACAAGAAAGAAATATATTAAATAAAGTTTGATTAAAGTGTACTATTTACTCATGACTTATTTTTTTTTTTTGTAAGTTTTAATTATTTTTGTTAAACAATTTATTAAAATAATTGAAATTGTATATAAATTATAAAACTTTGCCGGTAATGAAAGTAAAAAAAAACTCTGTAGTGTTTTCAATTCAGTTTGGGTGATATTTAATCATATCACAGATTCTAATACAGATAATTATAATAATTCAATTTAAAGCAGCTCAGAGAGACTATTATTATTTTGAGTTAATTGAGTATTATCATTTTTAAAAATAGTTTGATCTAGATTATGATAAATTGAGTTGTAATTGATAAATATTGTTTAAATTTAAAATCAGAGTAATGAATAAAATTATTAAAATTTATATACTGTATTTATTTATTTTTTTTAGAATATTATAACAGTTTCTTTAAAACACAAATATTCAGCTAAAAGTTTAATTCATAAATATTTATATTTATTGTTCATGGTATATTTTAATCATTTTAAAGTGATAAAAATGCAACAAGAGACAAACTAATTGATGATACATTTCACAAAGGAGGTATTAGCCTAATTTATTTAGGTTATTTTGTCATTTTAGTTTTACTTTTTTTATAATTAAAAATTACTGAATAATATATTTATAAAAGTCTATTTTATCTTTGCAAAAATGCATTATTTTAGTATTTTGATTATTTCTATAGGAAAATAGATATGAAAAATCATAAAAAATAGATAACTGTTCATAATCATATTTCACTCAAATCAAATAATAATTTCCTAAATTAATTTTTATTTTTAAAAATAAATTATTATTTAAGTAAAACATAAATTGTTAAGAATTAATAATAAAATATAAAATTATAAGCCCTTTTTTATCTATTGTAATATATCTGAAAGCAGATGGAAATTTTCAGTCCTGTTTGTTTATTAAATTATTTCTAATACTAGATTAGATTTATACTGTTGATTTTTTATAATTTTTAAGTGTGATAATTGACTTTCAAAGTATATGGTGTATTTATTATTTATAACTACATAAAACATTTGTTTAAAAAAAGATATATTTTAATTTACTATATTAAAGTGCATGTTCATGTGAAGTAAATATTATGATATTGATTTTATAATAATAATATTTATAGCATTTATAAAAAATAAGTTTTGTTAAATTTTAATAGTCCAAAATATAAGTCCTCTGTTATTTTTTCTTTTCTAAAATTTATCATTATTTTTATCATAATATATTCTAATATTTTATATTCATTATTATTTTAGTATTTTTATATTATTATAAATTATCTGATTAACAGCAATAAAGTTTAAGATATTTTTGAGATCTGGATTGGCATTTGAACTGTGAATTGTACAATGGAATTATATTAGACAAAAAAAATAACAAAAAATTTATGGAATTTATTAAATGTTAATAAATCTTCTACAAACCTCTCTTTGTAGAATTCTATTTTAACAAAAACTATTAATTCTAATAAGACTTATGCATTTAACAATACACAAGTCTTATTAGAATTAATAATTTTTGTATTGAAATTTGGAAAAATATTTGTTTAATGATATTACTTTTATAGGAGTAAGATTAGTGAACTGTTTTAACAGTGTTGATAATGTTCATGTAATTATTATGTGGTATACCTGGGAATTTCTGGCACATCATTTGCAATGAGATATTAATTTCTGGTTTACAAGATTTTTTTATAGTTGCATATGGTATTCTATCCATAAGCAAAGCTGGAAAAAATCAAAACTGTTGGGTGTGATGATGATTAGTAATGTCATACATCAGAACTTTTATGACCTCACACTGATATTTCCTGATATCATCCTTTGCTACATCCTAATGATGCACACACTGATGATGATCTAGGCTATCATTCATTATTATGTTGTGTATTTGGAACATTTATGGCAGGATTCATTGCTATATCATAATCACATGTTATTCCAGTGTTTTGTGATATCATCCATCATTATTACAAACATTGAAACTGTTGTAATGTCATTGCTATACCATATTGATGTCACACACTGATGACATTCTGGGATATCATCCATTATTATATTGTATGCTGGAACTTTTTGATATTACTAACTATTATGCCATAATTATGCCACACTGGTGATTGAGAGTGATGTCATTCATTGTTATATCACAATTCATTCTTTTGTATGATCATGATAGCATCATGACTTCATGCTTTGCAATGTGAACAACAATCTGAAGATTTAAACATGTATTTTAAAAAAGATCCGAAAATGCCTTATTCCTTGAGGCAATTTTGACCTAGGGATCCTATGTTAAAACAAATAAAATGGTATGGGAGACTATGTGGAACAGATAACAAACAAACATTACATTGGAGACTATGTGGAACAGATAACAAACAAACATTACATTTTATATATATAGATTGTAACAATCAGATATAAGTTCTTTCTGTATTTTACAAAAATAAGAAAATATAAAATACTTAGTAGTAAAAATTTATTAAAATAATAATGCAGATTATTCTTTACTTATAATCATTTGACAAGCAATAAAATAGTCTAATTTTACAATTGTTCTTTATGATATTCTGAATTTGGTTATTTTCAAGCATACTGGTTAGAAATACTTTTATTATTTAAAAAAAAATGTACATTAATTAAAAATTTGTCTTAAGAATTCTATATTTTATAAAAGACTCAAGTTTCCTTAATCTAAAATGCTTGGGACTGAGAATGTTTTTCAGATTTTGGATGCACTATTGAGTCCTCTTTCATGCACACACAATGAGTCAGTCCTATTCCAAAGAGCTTCCTGCTATGAAAGCGAAGTTATGGATTTTAAAATATTTTTGATTTTGAGATTTTGGATTTGGATAATTTTGCAGCATCTATTTATAATAGTTGTTGCAAAATTATATTTTTTTTTTATAGAAGTTAACTTTATTAATAAATGACTATAGTCAGATGGTAACATTGTCATTGCTCTGTCTTCTGGGATTTGTTTTTTCTTGGATATTTTTTATTTGATAGATATAAAATTCCATTCCCCTTCCCAATCAAAAAAATCATTCAAATATAATAGTTTTTTGATCAGCTTTGTTAACTTTATAATTTAAAATGAAGTTATTATTTTTATTTGTGTAAATATTTAATTAAAACAAGGTTTTGATAAAAAAATTGAAATTGTTATGCTATTTAAACTTTACAAATTTTAATCTCTCCAATAAGCTGAAATGCCATAAAGTGGCTTGTCATTGTATTATATCTGATTTTCCACTGTGTCTATTGTTAGTCTATTGCAAGGAGAGTGCAAAAGAATTAACAAAGATATCATTTTTGAGACAAACAAACATAAATTCAAATTAGTGTTGAAAAAAACAAATAAATAAGCAAACGCGTTATAAATATATATATTCATGTGTCCGGAAACTTTCTTCTGTATCTGTTTTAAAGACAAAATATCGATCTTGTTTAGTGATTGAAAAAGAATAGCAAGTAGTGATATCTTCAATGACACCCCAATTTGAGAGAATTTGTGCTGAAAAACAAGTCCATTCATTGCATTAAATATTATGTTGTATTAAACATGTATTCTAGTTTTTGTTTTTTTGTAAGATTTGTATAATTATATTAAAAATTATTACATCATAATAAACATATATTTTTATTTATAAAAACTTTATTTATACAAAATATGGTATATTGTTTTATGATATTAAATTGTAAGTAGAAAATATTTATAAAATTAGACAGCTATGAAAATGAGGGGCATACCAATTTTTTGTAAGGTCCAAGAAACCCCAAAGCCTCTTGTTTTAATTATTTCACATTTGAAGATTTGATATGTTTTTGGGTTTTTCAAAATCATTGAGGGAGAAATAATTGTTATAATTATTTTAAATAAAAATAACTGATAAAAACTCATCATTTTTGATGGACAAGGAACTATCCATTAGTTCCTTCTTCACCTTAATCATGGAAAACTTCCTTGTCTGGGATTCC
>WUQG02040604.1:0-10681 GCA_011317285.2 Androctonus mauritanicus | reverse complement strand
CTATCTTAAATTCAAGGCCGATATTCGAGTGTTGGAGAAACACTTTAAACTTCTCCTGGTGTCAGGACCTGACAGTTAAGCACGGAAAGGCTCGGTTCATCCTATATGACGACGGGGTCATCAAACATTCAGGATCCCCAAAATCGCCGACTTCACAAAGTCAGCTAGCATTTTGTTTATTTTTTGAATAAATAAGACCATATTAATTTTCAATATTGATACATAGCTTTGCACATCTCATAATAAGTTCCTGAAATAGATAGTGAGTTTGCAAACTCTGTAAATAAATAGTAGACATTGATTCTTATTTTTAGGCATGTCTAATAAAAGGTTATGAGTGCACATAGGAAGAGTAATTATGATGAATATATTATTCATAATATTTATTAAAAATAAAAATAATAATTTCTATCTTCTGTACTAAACTATTTGATTTTTGCATTTTTATAAACATTATCTGCATGATATATAGCATTCTTTCTAATCGCTTGTAAGAAAGCTATCTCTAAACAATCTTACAATCTGTTAAGAACAATAATCACAATCAATCACATATCTAAGTAAATTAAACATTTACCAAGCTATAAATTACAAACTGTAGTATTTTCGAACTTATAAAGTCATTATCAGCAGAAAAAAATGTATAGAATGCTGATTAAATGTTCAAATTAAAGTTACTGTAATCATAATAACCAGATAATTTTCTATAATATAAATTTACATTTATATTATAGAAAACTATCTGGTAGTATCATAGTATAATAATATAAATTTGCATTTATATTACGATACTATGTTCAGACAAATGGAAATAAATAAATAAATCAGAAAAATGAAAAACAAATATATAAAAAATTATAATATCATAAATCATAAAATAATTTATGAATAATTTACAGCCTAGTAAATATTTAATCTATCTAGATGTGTACTTGTTTATGATTATTGAACTACAAAAGACAGAAAGTCATTATTATTAAGAACCATAAAAACTTTATTACTACTGAAAATTTTTAAAATAAAATAAAATTAAAAGTAATGAAAATATAAAAATAATTTATTTAAATTCATACCGTTTCACCCAGTTCTAATATGAGAAGTTCTAGTATCAACAAATCTCGACAGAAATTATAACGCATTCTTGCAATTTGATGAACTGTTTCACAAATAATACCAATTCCAATAGTGCTACTAAACAAGATATTATATTCTGGATGAGGTGTAGTATCTAATTTTAAGCATAAAAAAAGTTATCTATTTAATTCAACTTGATAAAATTGTCATTAATAAAGTTTTAATCTACCTTCCATCATTAATAATTCATCAACATGTTTAACAGATGTTAAATCAAGTCCTTTCAGTAAAATCATAATTGATTCTATAAGATAAGGTATTGTATCAGACTGCAATTTTTTCTCCAGAGAATGCATGAAAACTATATTGTCATCACTGTAAAATATTTGAACATTTATTTATTTATTAAAAAAAATCTGTTTAAACAAAAATTTAAATTTTATTTTACCCTGTAAAAACTAAGACATTTCTAACAATTTCTTGAACTACAAGATCTGGAGAATATTGATGAAACATATCATGATCAAAATCTGCCCATAATTCATCACTGATGTTCTTATGTACAAAATCTATGCAGTCTAATATTACTAAAACACTTGAACATACTGATGGATCTGTAAAATATAATTTAATTAATGTATAAAAAAAATTAGTAAATTTAATGTCTTTATAATAATATTTACCTTCTGCAATTAAGGAATTTTCAAAAAATTCTGCTGTACAACATTCTGTAACATTTGATAAGATTAAATGTTCCAAAGGATCACACTGTCTTAACATCGTGAAAATATTCTAAATACAAATGAAAGAAACTTAAACAGAATTTAAAACATCATCTCACATTAAAAATTGTATTCTATTATAGTTAAATCATGTCTAACATTTGATTTAAGAAATGACAGCAATGATATATTTATCCATTCATATCCAACACAATTTTAAAAGAACTATGATGAAAATTATTTTGTATAATTAAATTTTATATATCAAAAGATGCATTTCTGAATAGTTTAAATGGAAAAATATGAATTCACTAATTTTTAATTTATAAAAATAAGATAAAAATTAAAAACTGAACATAAAATAACTGATGAAAATAAAACAACACATGCACATTTTATCTAATATGCATTATATTACTAGAATAATGATTAATCTTATAATAAGTAATGAAAATTTTATATCTTCAGTTTTTATGTTCTATTCTTTCATTATGCCTTTTATTCTTTTTCCAAATAGGCAAAATTTTGACTAAAAGAATAAAAGCATCAATTTTCTGATTATGTAATTGTTACTACTTTAATACAATTTTTTTAAGTAATACAGTACTTATACTTTATCTTAAAAATTCAAGTTTTAAAAGAATTTTCATTTGCTATTTTTGGATTTAAACAAAATAATAAAGAAAAAATTGTCAGATTATTAAGGCTTGTTTATTAATTAAGAATTATGAAAGTTGAATATAATTTTATTTTCATTTAAATCCCATCATTTTTTTATTTTATCATCATTTAAATGTTAAATACTATAATTTAATAAATATAAATTAGTATCTTATAATACATAAATTATTTATAAACAGGAATTTTTTTTACAACAATCTCATTAATGTTAAGTACTCTATTTCAACATAAATATATTATTAGCAAACTTATGATTAATAAAATTAAATGAATAGGGCTGATTTAAAGTTGGTCTCATTGATTTGTTTTGAGTTTGGTGCATAAAAGGGAGTGCAAATGAAAATATTAAAAGTATAAAAAATTTTTAATGACTGAAAATAATCATCTTTAAATTTGAAAGTGAGGCTAGCCCTTTATTTTGTTTTGGTTTTGGGACTCAAATGGTAAGGATGAAAACAAAAATATCAAAATGCAAAAGGTGCTAATGAGGTGCAAATGAATGCAAAAGCAAAAATTTCAAAATTTGAAAGCAGAAGCCAATTTCACACCAGTCTATATTCGTCTATTAATATTAATCTAAATAAAAAAATACAATAAATGTGTGTGTGTGTGTGTGTGTGTGTGTGTGTATATATATATATATATATTGACAATATCAATATTTCCTTGCCTTTACCAAAAAATATGTTTTGATTTTAGCAATGATTACATTTTCATATATTAGATAATTAATTAAATGAAAATAGAAAGTATTACATTAGAATGAATAATTATATTTTTATTATTCCATATATACACAAATATGTGTGTGTGTGTGTGTGTGTGTGTGTGTGTGTGTGTGTGTGTGTGTGTGTGTGTGTGTGTACAGATACGTAATCAATAAAAATATAATTATTCATTTTAATATAATATAATATCAAATGTAATCATTGCTAAAATCAAAATACTAACTAGACAATATTAATATTTCTTTGCCTTTACTAACTAAAGGCAAAGAAATATTAATATTGTCAAAGGCTACTAATAAATCTAAGAAAAATGAATGAATATCTTTTTTTTATTCAAAATTATAATAAACTATAGATATAAATTCAATTAAATTATAGATCATAGATTTATTTTTACATGTTTGGTATTGAGAAAGATATAAATTATTTTTAACAATGAATTCAATATATTTTAGCAAAACCTCAAAAAAACAAAACTTCTAACATTTGCAGATCAATAAGATCTTGAATTTAAACTTTAAAACTTTTCAGTATAAGAATAATTTTTGATCTGGATCATCTTGAAAGTATACAAGATATGTTTATAAAATATACTTAATTTAAAAATATTAGTTATGCAAACTACTATATAAGAGAAAAATATTTTTGAAGAAATAGAATATCTTATCAAGACTCTTACAGAGTTTATTTCTATTTAGTTAAGAAACTTCACACAATGTTTAAAATGAATTTCTTTATAAGATGTGATTTCATTGTACACATTTCAGAAAATATTATTGAAATGAAACAAAATTGCTAACTGAAGAAGTGTGATAACCAGTATAACAGTCATTATTGCAAAACCACTGATGGCAATTCTTGTAAACAAAACTTTTTGTTGTTAATAATTGCAATCATATGCATAGATTGTCATAAGTCTGAATTATCCATATTATTAGTTTTTTGTTTTAATATACATTATGTATAAAAAATAAATTTTTTTTCAGCTCTCTAAAAGTAATTTTAGTGTCTTCTACTAATATAGATCCATTTTATAAATTATAAAAAATCAATTGCTTTATGCTTTTATTTACTGAAAATAAAGTAGGCTTTTTAAATTTTTAATTCAAAGATTTTTATAATCTGAATTAAAACTATATATTTTGAAATGAAAAATGTATTTTAAAAATCATTTGATATTTTTATGAATTATAAATGAATTTAGAAATTATAAAATACAGGTAATTCCCAATTTTAGGACTTAATTCAAATCTAGAAATTGCTCATAAAGTAAAAACTCATAAACCAAGAATCAATTTCCATAGACATAATTTTAAAATCAAAGATTCTATTTTCAGCAATGCAATTTGACTACAATAAAATTAATGTCAACAAAAATCAGTAGTTTATGATTAAATAATGATTTACTTATTTAAAGAAATGAAAATATAATCTTTAAAATTGAGCAAATTATAATTATAAAGAAATTATGTATGTCATATAAACACTGAGAATTTTTATTTTTCATTATTATTAACAGATAAATAGACCATCTTTTATATAAATGAATTACTGCTTTATGCAGAAAACAAAAATGGAAGTTATTTGTATAATATACCGGTAAAACTAGAAGCCATGCTACTTCCATATTTTGGCTGCCATTTAATTTTTTCCAATTTTGAAGCAAATGATAGAATTTTTGTTGCAAGCCCAGCTATACTGTATTGAATAACTACATATGTGATTTTAAATGCCTTTTTATGAATGTTTAGCATTTATTTATTTCAATTAAGGCTCATATTTTCTAATTTTTTGATACTTTATATTTGAAAAAAACTTCTAAATCTAGGAACTTGTTAACAGGAAATCATAAACTGAGAACAACCCTGAATATATTTTATGATTATATTATTTTAAAGCTCATTTATAGATTTTATATTTAATTAGTTATAAAATTTGTAAAATTTTTCATAACTTACTTTTTTAATTATAACTATAAATCCTGATTTTGAATCAAGAAATAATCCAAGTGGTTTAATTCCAACCTAAAATTGTAAGAAAGAAAAATATAAGAAAATTCTTTAATTGAAATTTTAATAAAACATAGTCCCTGATTTACATCAGTCTAAGATAAACAATTTCAAGCCTTCACAATTCTTCCAAAAATTAATAATAATAATAAATATTAAGTACACTAAAATTTTTCAATTTTAAATGTGAAAACAGTCAATTTATGCAAAAAATTACATGAGGATTCAATTATATGAATAAATGCAATACATGTAATATCTTTTATAATAAAACAATATAAATTACTTTTGAAAAGAATTTTTGGAGTTATATCAGGTACAACCTGAAATTGAAGTCTATTGCAATGCATCCTAGCTCAAACTGTAGTATATTGATAAGTATTACGTAAATTTGAATATTCTTAAGAAAAATTATATTTTATACAGATTTGCCTAAGGAAATCACAATATCTCTAAGTTGAATTAGGCAAATCACAATAAGTTTCAGATGTGTAGTTTTTCCAACCAATGAAGATCTGAATGTATAATCTATTTAATCTATAATTTTATATTGAAATATATACTTTCAACTAAACAGAAAAATTCAAAATGCTTTTGTACTTGATAAAACATTTATTTCTACTTTTGTTCAAGGTTGAATTTTAAAATCTTATAGGAATAAAGGGAAATTATAATTTTTCTTCTTTAAGTTAAGGAAATTCATTAATGCAATTTTAAAGTTTATAAATACTTGATTTAACTTAAAATAGTTTACTGTTTTTCCTAGTAATATGAAAATATCAAATAGAAAATCTATTATTTAATTATTTATTCAACATTTATATAATTTTGCACTGAGATTATTATTATTATTATTATAAATACCTTGCTATAAATAATGTCATATATAAATAGATTTATAGGATTTTTTATATTAAATGAAAATGGGAAAAAATTCTGGAAAAACTTCAAAACCTTGTAACAACTCACTTGTGAAGGCACTATTGGAGAAATGATAAAGTGACTGTTGGCAAAGTGTTGCTAAGTGGTAGAAGAAAAAATATATTGTAAACTGAAAGTTACAGGAATATTTGAAATTAATTATTATTGAAATGTGAAAAATAATCAACACATACAAGTAATTTAGTTATTTTATTTTCACTGTACTATTACATGAAGTTATGAAATGATATATGCAAATCTAATAGATGATAGAGGATGAATTCTTTATTATAGAATGAATTTCTTTTCTGTGTTATTTTTATTAAATTTGCTCTTAAATTTCATAAAAGAAAAATTATATTTATAAAATATCAACAGATATGTGATTTCATTTTTTGCTTTTTTTTGTTTAATAGAAAGCTGCCAGAAGTTGAAATTTTAACCATGCATTCAAAAACAAATAAACTTTGAAAATAAAGAATTTCATTCTTTATTTTTTTCTTTATACTAATGAGCTAATGCATTTATTTGTTGTTTAGATAATGAAATAATTGGATATTTGACTCTTGTATTTTATACTAACATCATCAAAATAAATAATAATATTTCAATGCTTTAATTTGTTAAATTCATCTTCTAAACATTTATATGATTACAGATCAGAATGCACTTAGGGGTACTTTGATAAGCATTTTTTGAAGTATTGTTTTAATTAAACTGCAATTTGCCTAGGCATTTTACGATATCTCAAGTATGCTTGTCAAATATATATTAAAAAATACAAAAAACATCCCTATTTTTATTAATTATTTTCACTTAAAATAAACATGAAAAACATATTTTGCATTAAATAAATCACATTGAGCAATAAATAAATACTTTTCGTTCTGATATAAGTCTTAATTATAACAATAAACTGATATGCTAAATACAGCAATCCTTAGACTGATATTATAATCAAGATTAACTTTATAATATAAATAAATTATTTGAACTTTTCAATATTGTAAATTAACATTACGTATATTTATTATTATTATATTACCTCATCTTAATTTATATATTTTTATTATTATTTGTGTGTTTTCACTCACTTAATTTCATGAGAATGAAAAAAATTTGTAGTCAATTTCAATTTTTGTAATTATAAAATTTACCTCATGATATTGGAGGCAATATGAAAAGAATTTATGCCAGCATTCCATTTGTAAATCTATAAATTCTTCATCTGTTAGTTCTCCTTCACTTGCTCTAGAACGAATCTGAAATAAAATTTTTTTTATGTATCAATTCTGAAAGTTTATATATATATTATTTATAAATTTCACATTTACTGAATATTATTCTTCATTTAGTTTCTAAATTTGGTAGATTATACATATATATATATATATATATATATATATTTTTTTTTTTAAATTAAAGGTTTATTTTAGTAGACTTTACAAATAGCTCAATATCTGTCATCACAAATGTAGAATCAGCATTATTCATTAAATATTTCAATTTGTTTTATAATTTTCTAGCTAAGTGGGAATTACCAGTTGAGTATGTAATACAGTTGTTAACTTGGTACCCACCATTGCTGGGAGAATTTTAGTGCAGAATACAATTTATAAGTATGAGTTATTTGTCATCAGTGATGTGAGTGCTGATTAGTTTATAATAAATAGTTATTATAACTTATTTATTTACCACTTAATACATAACATGTTTATCCAGCATATGATATCATGATGATGGTATATTTGCAATTTTATGACATCTTAGTGAGATCATAAATTAATACTGTTTTGTAATATTACTATAATATTTATTAAAGGAAGAAAAATTCAGACATCTCACATATTATAAAAAATAATTCAAATAAAATTAAATTATATAACATATAAAAAAAATCAACCTATCAAACAACTATTATAATGTCATGATTTAGTGACTTTGCAATTTATTAATTAAAAAGAAGAAAATTCAAACAGTATGCTTATTAAATTAAAAAAAAATAAAATTATTGAAACTGCAATACTTTAATTATTTTTTTATCATCACCAATTATAGTTTTCTATTGAATATATATAAATGAATTTTCTAGATGGTGGTCAGGATAAAAAAAATTTTGATTGGACGTTTAGTGATTTAAAATTTTTATATAAAATCATATAATTAAACAAATAAAAATGATATTTAAATCATTATAAATTTTACATACATATAATATAAAGCATCAATTGCAGCAGTACTTTTACAATTCTAATTATTAATCATTTAAAATATATTTCATATAAAAATCAATTAAATAAATAATGTTTGTTTACTTTCCATCCCCAAAAAATTTTGTTTTTAATTTTATACAAAAAAATATCTTGATTACAGAATATTTATTTATAGTATCAAATACAATCTGCTTTACATTGTGTTTAATGATCACTGTTTATAAATATTCAATTAGTAAGATATTAACCTAAAATGCTAAATAGATATTGAATTAAGCAAAGATTAATTTAAAAAATTTATTTAAATACATTTGCTGTTATTTTTTATACTAATTGTTATATAAATAATAGTGTCAATTTATTTGATTTATTATTATTGTAATACTTAATTTTCACTTTTAAAAGAGTGCCTTACTTCACTCTCAACAGCATGTGTTACTTCTTCTTTTAGAGTATTCAATGATGATGGATAATCACTACCTATAGTGGCATCAGCAATTCTGCGGTAAATCTAAAATAAACATATGATAATATTTTAACTTTTCTCATAAAATATGATCATATTATTCTTATATGTTAATATATTTAGAAAATATATTTACAAAACTTACACTTATAGCTTTTCTAATTGTAGATACTGAAAATCTTCCCTGCTTAAAAATTTCTTGTAAATATGCCTCTCGTGGATCCATATGATTCAAAGATAGAAAAACTTCTCTTGCAACTGGGCTTTGAAGATGCACTAATGACCATGAGACATCCTTACATTGATTTTCCTCACTATAATAGGCAAATTTTTATTAAGTTTTTGAAAGCTAAACTATCAAAGCAAAATATTAAATTTTATTTTTAAATAAAATAAGCCAACCTATCTATAAATGTGAATTTAACAATTGGTTCACTATTTCCATTAAGCCAAAGTGTCCATAGTTGAGAATCCGTTAAATGAAAATCCACTAAATCATACTAAAAAAAAACAAATTTTTGTTTATACACATGTATGTAGGAAATCTCAAAAAAATGTATACACAGTTTGATAAGTTAATACTATATTTCATATTTATTTATTTAAAACGAAAAAACATTAAAAATAGCATTTTCTATAAAATAAATTCTGGTAATGATCATTTCAATCAATCAATTAGCAAAAATGTGCAGCAATATCAAGAGAGACATTGACAAACATATGCAATTCAATTATTCAAAGATATTAACATTGTCTTAAGACTAATGTGAATAGTTCAAGCATTTGAGATGTTATGATGTGCCATATATTTAAACATTTATTTATGTAACTAAATTATTAGATTAGCATTAAATAAATAAACATGGACTTTATTGGCCATCAAAGTATGTATACATATTTTGAAATGTGCATCATACATATATAATAAAAGCTCTTTAAATATATCAACTTCAAATTAAATTAAAAATATATTTGTAAATGATTCATGCATAAAATTTATTTAAGTAATATTCAATAAAGATGATAACTACTTTGTTGAAAATGCTATAGCCATTCTTATATAACACTAAGATTTATGTAACAAGAATTAATATATATTACATATAATCTATTGTATTATTGTATGAATCATTCAAAACTATAATATTTTTCAATTTTAGATAAATATTTTTCATTTACAAAATAAACTTTTACACTTTTGCTTACTTCTGGTGCATATAAAGTAGATATGTAAGCTAGGTTGCATTGACCAGAAAATATTCTTGATTGAAATATGAAAAACTGATTTTGTTCAGGAAGGCTCATATATACAGCTAGGAAAAAATCTTGATCTCTGTATCCACTAACTCTTTTTTCATTGAAAATTGTTGTGCTAAAAAAATTAGAAATCATATAAATAAAACTTATTTCTTAATACTTGGAAGTAGTTTCTATAAAAATACAACAAAACAAATTTGTAAATAATAACAACTTTCAAGAAAACTGCTACACCCTGTTAATTACTAGTGTGAAAAAATAGCACTCATATGCAACATATGAAACTTCCCAAAACTGCATATGAGTGCTATTTTTTCACACTTGTAAATAATAATATTAAGAGGAATAAAAATATGATTAATCCTTAATAAAAATTATATTAGACATGAAATATTTACAAACAAAACTATATTTTCTCAATAATAATAATAATAATAAAAAAGCACAAACACTGGAAACCCATCACAATACAGACCAATCATGTTTGCCAACAATGTACAAAATTTTAATCTTATTTAATCTTATGTATCACCAATAAAATATACAGACACGTTGAAGAAAACAACATTCTCACAGAACAATAGAAAGGCTGCGTAGAAGTCACAAGGGG
>WUQG02040593.1:0-10682 GCA_011317285.2 Androctonus mauritanicus | reverse complement strand
GCTGTTACAGCTGTACCTGTGCATGGGATAGGTTGTAACAATCAGCAAGCTTTAGTTTTTGCTTTGTAGCTCATAAACTGCTATAGGTGAAAGGATGATTCTGTGCCTCTATTAACTGACAAGTGGGCCTACTGAACAGTAATATTTTTTGCTTTATGTATAATCACTGAGAAGGAATAGGATAAAAAATTATAAAAATGTTACAACTATACCCACCTTCCCCTACTGGTCCATGATGATGGAAGACCTTAAAAAATTTGTAGAGTTCTGTGCAATATGCCAGAAAACACCAAAGGGCAAATACCAAACAACCACTAATTCCTTTTAAAATACCTGAACGGCCTTGGCAAGAGGTAGATATAGATTTCATGTATTGGAAGGAAAAGATTTTTTAATTTTAACCAATTATCATTCTAAATTCATAGATGTAAGAAAGTTAAAAACAAAAAACTGCCAAATGTTATAAGCACTATAAAACAAATTTTTTGTACACATGGAATACCTAGAACAATACATTCTGATAACAGTCCACCTTTTGACAGTTATGCTTATCAAAAGTTTGCTAAAAACTACGATTTCCAAATCATAACATCAGACCTAAAATACCCAAGATCTAATGGAATGATTGAAAGAGCCATTAGCACAATGAAAAATATCCTTTTAAAAGTCAAAGAAGGAGACAAAAACCTAGCTCTAATTGAATACAACAACACTCCCAAGTATTGCTTACTGTCTCCTGCACAAATGTTAATGGGAAGATCCTTATGATCCCAATGCCCTACAAAGTTATCATATTTAAAACCAAAATTTATGACAATAAATACTAAGGCACAACTAACAGAAAATCAAAGAAAACAGAAAAAACTATCATGACAAATCAACAGTCAAATTAAAAAAATTACAACAACAACCAGTACTGATGCAAATGGGTCAGAGGAATGGATGCAAAGGAAAATAATTAAAAAATTTGATTCACTGTATTCCTATATAGTTAAGACATCCTCAGGTACAGAATTCAGAAGAAATAGAATCCACTTAAAACCTGATAAAGCACAAATTACCAATTTCAAGGAACACTAGAGAACCAGAATAAAATGGATGAATCTTTCCCTTTATAATCATCATTATCATCTGTTAAGAATTCTGAACATACACATTCTAATGGACTCAAATCTCCAATAAGCCTTGGTGACCTGAATTCTCGATCCAAACGTGACATAAAACCACCTGCTAGTTTTAGGGACTATATTTTATAACATTATTACATTATATTATATTAACATTATTTTATACATTTTGTAATGCTCCAACTCTTATTGTCAAATTTAAGCTTTCGCTTTGTTACGCTATACAGTGAGAGTCAAAAGTATGTTAACATCTAAAAATTGAGGGAAAAATGGAAACATAATCACATCTTGCTCTTTGTCTAGGTTTTTCTTCCATTGCATCACATATTTCACTGCTTTAGTCTGGCATTTTGTCTAAGTGGTCTCATTTATTCCAATACTGAATAGGATTTGGAAAATTCTTCAAATTATCGATTTATTTCAACAAATATCATATTACTTCCAACACTTGAAAATTGGGGATTGGCTTATATACAGGATTAGATTTTTATCTGTTTTTCAAACTCTGAAATTGGAGATCGACTTATACATGAATATATACGATAATTCCTATATTCATTTAACGTATTTCCATTAATGCACAGGTTTCTGGTCCAAATTAATCAATATGTATTAATCAATTAGTATGTTAGAGTGAGATATATTTGTAATTACATTAAGGAATATTATATTAGTTTGGATGATCACTTTTTGGGTTTTTTAATAAATTCCTCCCATGAGAACATTCTCTCTATACAACTGACAGATATAGATTAATATCAATCTGACAATTAACAATATTTACTGGATAGAATTTTTAACAATATATCATAATTTCCACTCATAAATAACTTTTAAGTGCAATACTGATAAAAAAACTGAAATCCTGAATAAAAGATTAGTTACCAAAACATGAATTATCTTAAAAAGCTTGCACAACCACCACACAGTGCAAAGAAATTTATTGGCACTGGAAAGAGTATTCTCATACTCAGAATTTGAGTATGTCAATCTGATCCTATAATTCCTGTGTAGAAGACGAGAAGTTGTGTAGAAGACAATTTCCTATTGAAATGAAATTGCTATAATGATAATAAAAATCAAGAACAGATTGCTTAAATATGTTGAAATTCCTTATCACTGCCCATTTTCTTTCATGGTCAATTATATCTGTATTTTTCTCAAGCTTATTTGTTTAAAGATGTTGCTATTACCAATATTGAAAGGTATCAGTATCTTCTAGAAAAATATCAAAATTAATAATGATAATATCAAATATACTATTTAAAGAAGTTTTGAAAAACAAAAATAATCAAAATTTTGTTTATTTTTATTTTTCTTTATGTGCAAATTATTCATAAGAGCTCAGTTAGGGCACAGCTAATGCCTATAAAGGACAATTTATATTCTATTTCAATAAAATTATTTTTAAAAACTTGATCTAATTTTTTTTAATTATAATAAATAAAAGATTCAATATCATAATAAATTTGAATATGAATAAATTGTTTTATTTTCAATTTAAAAAGAACAGTAATAGTTGCTAGTCTTGTGATGCTCATTATAGTCAAGTTTTACTATATTTGTTTAAATTTCTAGTAATCCATAGTTTTATGGAAAGGATATAATTACAAATCAGAAGTGTACTAATGAATTATTATTTTATGATCTCCATTAGTCCAACAAAATGAAGTTCAGCAAAGTTCTGGGACCAAGGTTGCTAGAAAATCAATGGTGTACTTTTATTATGACATTACTGTACTTATACAGTTTCAAACACCACTTGCTGTTCTATCAAACTTCTAACAAAAATAGCACTATTAGTAGGCTTACCATATTTTTTTGGGTCTAACCCAGGATATATTTTTGAAATTACTTAAAAGTCTTAACAGATTTCCATATTTGTCTGCCGACAAGCCTACACAATGTCCAACTCTTTACCCGACAGCAGGTTTGCCCGATGGTCCGGTGGTCTGGTAGGAGTGTGTATAAAATTAAAATTTAGCGCGTTTTTTATTCATATTTTATTTTATTTTCTAGAAATATGAAAGTGCTAAAAAAATTCTAATCTGTCGGAGAGGTGTACAGTATTAATATGCATACTGTATTTTGCTGTTAATTTTTTCCTGCATTAATTTTTACTTTATTTTAAGTGGCAGTATTAAGGGGGTTAACAAAGGTCTGTCACAGGGGCAAAGTAAGTGCTGCGCGGGGCTGATGTTATGCTGCCGGGCGGCACTTACTTTGCCGCTAGCCACTGCTCGTAACCTGAATTTTAGCTCGCAACTTGAAGCAAGAGAGATGGCTCATATCTTAAAACATTTGTAAGTGGAGGTACCACTGTATATATAAGTTTTGACAACATTTTAGATTCTTTTTATATATAATTCAAAAATACTGACAATTGACATTATCAGACTTCTCTTCTCATTATTAACTTGTTCATAAGAAGGTTTCAATAATTGTAAAGAAGAATAATTCATTGTTCATAAGAAGGTTTCAATAATTTTAAATTTTTAAATATTTTTATAACATTACAACATACAAAAATACTAATACAAAAATCATTTTACAATTAAATGCAAAACAAAGGAGTAAGGATATTAACTATTCATTTTGTCTCAATGTTTTTGATGATTAAGTATTTTCTACTAATCTCAGTTAGAAAGATGCTGCTTATTTCATGGTGGAAATAAACTTTTCATTTTGAACTACTTTCCATGAATTTCCTTCATCCTGTGAGAACAGAAGAAGTCTTCAAATTATCAAGAAGACTGATGTATTAATGTTCAAAATATACTATGTCAACCAATCTTATAACTATTTATTATACTTCCTCTGTTAATTTTTTCCCCTTTCAATTATGATTAGAATCAAAATAGAAGAATAAAAAATTATAAATAGCAATTTCATAATTTATTCTTTTAATAAAATTATATAGGGTTGTTCGTAAAGTAATTTCGTTTTTTTCATGAAAATGAACAACAATTTTTTTATAGTATATAAATATTTCATTCAATTATATATTGACCATTTTCATCCAACACATTTTGCCATTTTTCTGGTAGTAGCATGATTCCATGCTTGTAGAATTTTTGATCTTTGCATGCAAAAAACAACCAAGTGATTTTTGACATCCTCATTTGAACTAAACGTTTTACTGTTTAAAAGATTTTGTAAAGACCAACAAGTAATAATTGGAGAGTGCCAGATCTGGTGAATATGGTGAATTGGTAATACACCTCATCCAAGTTGCAACAGCTTCTGGCGAGTCATCAAACTTGTATGAGATCAGACATTATCATGATAAAACACTACACCTTTTCTAGTAATCAATTCTGGCCTTTTCTGTTTGATGGAATCACTCAATTTGTCCAATTGGTGACAGTACACTTGTGAATTAATTGTGGAATTGTCTGGTAGAAGTTCAAAAAAAATAATTCCCTTGAAATCCCACTGAACAGAGAGCATCACTTTTTTTTGATGAATATGTGCTTTCAAAGTGCATTGAGCTGGCTCATCTTTTCTGCTCCATGATCTTTTGCATTCAACATTGTTGTAAAGTCAGTCCATTTTTCATCGCCAGTTATGATTCACTTTAGAAACAGATCATTTTCTTGACATTTGAGCAGCAAATCACAGATGTCAATGCAATGGAGCAAATCTCTTTCCTTGAGAAACTGTGGAACCCAAATATCTAGCTTTGAAATGAAACCAAATCCGTTTCATGTGGACAAATTCAATCTCATATTTCTTGTGTTGTTATTCACCAGTTTGCTTCAACCAATGCCTTTATTTTATCTTCATCAGCTTCAACTGGCTTTCCAGAATGTGGTGCATCTTTAATATCGAAATTGTTAGAATAAAATTTTGCAAATCAGTTTTGGCACTGGCATTCTGTTAACACATCTCCATACACTTCACATAACATTTTCTTGTTTGAATAGCATTCTTACTTTTCAATAATAAAAAAGTAAAATATGCCGAAAATGCTCCTTTTGTTTTCCATTTTTGATACATACAAAAAAAAAAAAATTGCACAGTAATCAAAAAAGTTTCTTTTTAGTTTAAGTTTTTTTTCAAGGTGTATATATACCTTGAAATGTCAGCTAGCAAAATGTATAATGACAATATGGCTTAGAATGAAATTGGTGGGTTAAAAATATAACTAATACCACTCGTTGGGAAAAAAACAAAATTACTTTCTGAACAACCCTATAATTATAATAATATATCTAAATTGAAAAAACAATATATACAATATGAGCAAATTTTTCCATTTGAGGGTCAAATTCAAACTAAAGCATTATTTCACAAGCCACTAGAAAAATGTTCAACAATTATTTATCAATAAAATATCATGGTTCCCTTTTCCTTTATTCAAGAGATAAAATATATAACTGATTGTCTAATTCTTTGTAGAATGAAGGACAAAGTTAGAAATGTATAGAAAAACATGGAGAAAGAGGGAAAAAATTATACAAAAAGAAATGTCATGGGTCATTAATGGCAAGAAGGAGTCCCTCATTTAGTCAACTGTTATGACACTTGGGTTAAACGGTAAATTCCACTCCTTACTCATAGGATCAAATATGATACACGGGGTCCCTAATTTATAAAGACTGCATTTCAAATTTTTGATTGGCATTTGAATTATCATAATTCAGAACAAACATATAGTGTATATTATATATTGTTCAACAATGTCATTACAATATGTTGTCTGAATTATCATTATTCAAGACAATATTTAATGTAGGTGTAATACTACAATGAAGTTAGGTTCCCAACACCAAAGATGTTGAATATTCAACAAGTTTTAAAAACAAATACAGTAGATTAATGCTGAATAAACACTGCTTAATTTTATATCTTGTTTTTCCCAATATTCTAAACCAGTGATATTTCAATTGGTGTGCCAAAAAAATTTTTAAAGATCATTAATTAAATTATTTTTGAAAGAAGTCCAAAGCACATTAAGTGTATATATCAAAATTAAAATCTCTTTAAATTGTTATAATAAACATATATATAATATAGTGAAAAATATATATGCCTAAGCAAAGCTTTTTTTTTATCATCATAATTTAAGTGTGCTGCAGAAGTTTAACTATAGGTTCAAGTGTGTCATGAGATAAAAAAGCTTAAAAACATTGTTCTAGACCAGGGATGGCCAACCTTTTTGGAAGCAAGGGCACAATTAAAAATTTTCATGAACGTTGCCAGCACAACAATATGTAATGACATCATATACAGTATGTTTATTGTTATTTTTAATTTTTTTGTTTTAATTCTTAATTATATTTTCTTAAGATTTTTTTTCATTTAATTTTTTGTAGTGGAACTAATACTTAATATTTTATTATATATAGACTTATTTAATATGTCAATAAATAATTACTTTGAAATTTCAATTAATAAATAAGTAATAAGTAATTTCAAGAAAATTCTGCTTAAAAGCTGGATCATGAAATTGATTTAAAATAATTTTTTTATTTTATTTTTATTTATCGGGAATCGTGTTGTGGGCGCATAATAAATCGCTTACGGGCGCGGGGTTGGCCACCCGTTCTAGACATATAAAAATAAACAAAATGCTAAATAAAAACAAAAATGGAATCTATAATATAATTTAGTTTTACAATTAGCAAAAATAAATATAATAAAATTTAGCAAAAATATATATAATAAAATAAATAGCAAAAATAAATATAATAAAATTTCTTTTTTCATTATACCTATATCTAATTTTAGTAGTTTTTTTAACAGATTTTATTTATATTAAATGAAAAAATTTGGTTTGTTTATTTTAATTAATAGAGGAGAGAAGGAAGAAAATGACCTCCAGTAAAGTAGTAACAGTATCAGAAATTTCTAAGAGTTTGATTCTTTTTTACTACTTTTCTGACTTATAGGTATTTGTAAATATGGATCTTTTTCAACTTTTTTTCTGATATATAAGTTAGAGTACACTTGCAAATACTTTCTTTTTTTTAATACAAATTTCTTTAGGCCTGGCCAACTTAAATTGTTCTGTTGGCTACCTGAGGGAACATTGTTTTTTGTGGATTACACATTACAAAAAAATTATTTAAAAAATAAAATTAATCAAATATTATAGAAATCTACTTTATACATTATTTGTATAAAGTACCCCCTATAACCTCTAACAATATTAAGTTTGGTATACCACTGTTGAGAATGGTTGTAGAACTGTGATGTTGATAGTGAAAAATTCTCATAGGCTACATAAAAAGAATAAGGCAGCAGCAAATTGGTCATGCCTGCTTTATAACATGTAATTTCATTGTAGAAATTTCAGTAAAACTTCTTGAATTGAAACAAAATAGCTAGAAGCATTGTATGTCAGTAAGGTTGTCGTCCTTCTTTGTCTTTTTTTCTCATTTTGTCATTTTCTAAAAAAATAGCATAAAATGAAAGCGAGATGAGAGCAGTGGCATTTCAGCATCTACCATAAGCTTATTAAATATTTTTTTAAAATATCATTATTATATAAAATGCTAATTTTCAGAGCATTTATAAGAAAAAAATTATTATTATTATTTTTTCTTATAAATACTCTGAAATCACCATTACAAGAGATTTAAAAGATGTAAACAGTAATTTCTCTACATTATATTAAATGAAGCAAGCAACTTAAAAAATTATTGATGATAATTTATTTTATAAAGATCTTTAATTACTATATAAATTATTGCAACAAGCATGATTTGATCAATCTTATAAAAGAAATTGTCATAGTCCATAATTGAGATACTACAGAATTGTATCAATGATATATTTAATTTAAATTAATAAAGAAATACTTTTAAATATGATAAACAAGATTTATTATTAATAATTAAAAAAACAGGCTTTTTTAGAAATTGACAAAGATTTTTATATTTCACGAATCTTATATTAGAATTGCTGTTATTAGTGCATTTTCTCAATTTTATAATTAAAAAAATTTTGTAAAAAATGAGAAAGATTTATTAATAAGTTTATAATAATCATTTATATAAAAAAAGTATCTAAATTTAGATCCATATATCCAATAATAGTCAATGATTTGTCTTTCAGCTAAACTGATGGAATACAATTGATTTTTCAATGAAAAATAACTTTTGAACTTTAAGGATTGTGATGAATTTGAAATTAAGTCAGGTGGCAAGATGTTTTTGTTAGTGTAAAAATATATATTAATATAGATAGATGAATATAGATTTTTATTTTTTATGTTACTCAGCAATATCAAATTTAATATTTAGAGTTTTGGATATGTTACGTTATCATAAATTTACCATTGGCCATGCTTGGAAAACAGATTATGGAAGTTCAGATGATAAAGAGCAATTTCATTATCTATTGAAGTAAGTAATGCAAGATTTAATATAATTTTATTTCCATATTTTTATAAAAACAAATTGTCTTACATATTGAAGGAATTGATGCTCTCAAAAAGTTTTGCTAGATATACAATAGTGCAAATATTGGTCATTATAAGCTGAATACTAATATATAGAATTTAAAAGAATATTTGGGAAACAATCCATCTTCAATTTCATTATATAATAAAAATCCTCATTCCATAGTGTAGATTAATCTCTATGTACATACCTTCTGATTTTTCCATTGTATATATTGTAATTTAGTGTATAGTATCTATATTTAATCTTTTTATTGTGTAATGAAACTAGAGAGGTATTGCTTGAAAGTGCTTATTTTATATATTTTTTTGAACTATAGCTTCTGCGCGAGAACCCCCTGAGCAAAAAATATGTACACCTAGAGGAGCAGCAGATGTGACAATTTTACAAATGAAAAAAAATTTATGTACAAGCGAAATTTCGAGGATTGAATGTGGGACGAGCGGAAAACTTTGGAGAAAAAAAGTATTGCAAGACTATATGTCAAAAGTAAAGAAAAGTATTTTCAAAAATATCCAAAAAATCAATAATTTGAATTGGGAATCAACTCTTAATATGAGTGTTTCATAGTCAAGATTCAGTCCCAACACTAAAAACTCAGAATCAACACTCAATCCTGGTGTGCGAAGTTAAAATTAAGTGTCGACTCTTGAATTAGGAGTCAAAATTCAGTTTAAACACTAAAAATTTAATATCCATACTCAATTTTAGTTTCCGGACTTAAAATTGAGTGTTGACACTCAAATTAACACCGGAAATTCACTATCAACACCCAAATTTTGGTGTTAACTCTCAAATTTGATACATTACACTGAATATTGGGTCTAAACACTCAAACTTCGGGGTATTTTTTGACAGTGGTCGTCTATTTTGTCATTTCACTGAAAAATTTTCATTAAAAAATGATTAAATTAGAGAAATTTTGAGTAAAATATATCTAATTTCCGATGTCGTCCGGGTATTTTTGGATTTGTAAAATGTAAGCTGTTAAAAAAATTTTAGGGTAAGGGGTATTTACTCTTAAAAAATGGTTTACCTTAAGGTTAAATTTATATAAAACGTATTAAAATCTTAAAATTCCAGAAATGATTCGAAATATTTCTGAAATATTGAAATATTCAGCGATAGCCTGAAAAATATTAGAAAATGCGATTGAAATATAAATAATGAAACACTAGAAATAATATGAAATATATTGAAATACCTGTGTTAAATTTTTTCTTGAAATGTAGTGTGCGTTTGATTAGAGAGCAAAAGAAACAAATTTCTATGGCATAAACCTTAAAAAAAAATAGAAAAAAAGTAAACAAGTATGAAGATTGAGCCAATTGGACTAAAATGACTCAAAATACAATTATGATGATTTTCAAAATATTTGAAACTTCCTGAAATAATTAACCCTTTGAAAAATACTTTGAAATTTTCGAAAAAAATTTGAAATACTTGCAATATTTTTGAAATATTCGAAAAATAAAATATAGATGTAAACACTGAATTTGTGAGTATAAAACCTTGATGAAGTTTTGCAATTATTATAACTTATCACGCTGTTGCAGTTCCAATAAAAACATTTTTCATTCTTAAACTTATGAGAAAATCATTTTTGAAACTGATAACTGTGTCAAAAGACAAACTTTTTAAGCTTGCGTTGAAAAAGTAGTTAAGTAATTAATGACTAAACTCAACAATTACCCATGAGTATAAAACGCTAAAAAATAATTCCTTCAAATGATTTTTGTATGAATTTACGGTTAAATTTTTGAGAAACTGTGAATTTATAGATTTTTTTTATTTGACTTTAAGGATTTTTCTATAAGTTTTTAGATTTTTCCATAATTCATGGTTTAATTTTTTATAAGTTTTTAGATTTTTTGTCAATCTGAAAAATGTTTAAATTTCTAGAAAATTTATAAACTACACTGCAAAATTAGTCAATGATTCACGAATTTATACTTTTCTTGACAAATTTGTCAAGAAGTTGACAATTTTATCAACCGAAATTTGAAATTTGACAATTTTTCAATCAATTAACAAATGTATACTTTTCTTGACAACTTTGTCACGAAATTTACAAATTTGTCAACTTTCAAGTTTTGAAATATAAAAGTTTGCAATTTTGTCAATTTCTTGACAAATTTGTACTTCT
>WUQG02040582.1:0-10682 GCA_011317285.2 Androctonus mauritanicus | reverse complement strand
CTGTAGGACTCCACTGATTTTTTACGGAGAAACTAAAAAGTCAATGAAAAATTGAATTAATGCATAATAAAGGAATGTAAAGGTTAAAAAGGTACAGAATTTTTGAGAATTTTTGCATGGCCTTGAAAATTTTCACAAAGCGCAATAGATGGCGCGAAGTCCCTCAGACGCCACTTCTACAGCGGCGGGTTAATTTTATCATTTTACAAGTTTACAGGATTGAATCAGATTGCTCTGTTAAAATAATTTTTAACAAGTGTAGTTCATATTTATACATTTTATATTCTTTTTGCTTAGAGGTTTCCCGGAACCTCACATATTTTATCTATTTTGGAAAGTGAAACAATAAATATTAGTAACTGAAATTGTAGGAAGAACTTTTCATTCCATAAAATATAAGATTTTATATTGAGTAATTTTTAGTGAAAATTACTCAATATGAAAACCATCTTTTAAAGAAGATATAAAAATTTGAGTTTATTAAAATTTAAAAAAAAAGTTAATTTACTAGAATTGCATACAGCTTACGTTGTTATACAATAAGTGATTGATTTATTGATTGAATTATAAAGAAAAACATCGATCTCTAACACAAATATACCATACCACCAATGAATTTCAGTATATAATTTATGCAAAGAAAATTTGTTGAGCCAGCAGTTAAAGTATGGTGTATAAAACCATCAAATCTGCAAAATAAAGATGAATGGACTGTTAAAGCAATCTTTTAATTCGTAGATGATTATCAAAGATTCTATTTTTTTTATTCTGCAATTCATTTTATACATGTAATCTGTGTCAATTAAACAGTTTATATACAGTATTATTCACTCCTTAACACCAATTGTTAAATATAAACAGTTTTTGGGGTGAAAATAATGTACTGTGATGGCAAGCGAATGAAATAATTGGAAATATTCATCAAAGTTTGAATTACCATGTATCAAAATGCTGTAAAGATAATTTTATGGAAAACCATCCTTCTGTATTTTCTGTTCAGACAATTATAGATAATGCTATTTGTCAAGGTTGGATATCAAATATTCTCCAAAGTAGTTCTTGTTTTATGTTTCTTATCTTCACATCTAACCAATTTAACTATTTTAAACAAAATAAATTCCATTTTCCTAAAAACAGCAGCAGTTATACGGGATGCGAACAGATGGAAAATATTATCTAAAATTTATCATATGCATTCTACCACTGGCATTTTTGAATTAATTTTGTCTGTTTCGTTGTTGGATATATTATGCAGTAATGAATCAATACACAGAATGGAAATTGGAGTTCTTATTTTGTAACGTTAATTTGCCAGTACTGTACATTTTTAGAAATATATGCTCTTGTCTGCTTGTGATTCATGTTCCTTTCAAATCCATTCAAACATTTATCAGATGATCTGAATAAAATTATGAAAGAAGGAAACAATTCAGAGGTTAAAATAAAACAATTAATAATAATTAAGCTTTGGAATAAACTTGTACTATACCTGTATACTTAACAATTGTTTATGTTATATGATGTTTCTTTGCTTGCACTTCGTTGTTTCTGAAACTATAAAGTTTTTGCTTATCATATGCATTTTGTTCCTATCTCTTATTTGTTTTTTTAATCTTTGCTTGCATAGTTTTATGCCATTTCATTTTTATGGCAAATTAATTTTCATATATCTTCTAAATCATCTTATCTTTGTGTTAATCTTGATTTGCCTATATGATACAAAATTTATATATTCAACATTACTTTCAACATATTGTAAATTGGATAATCTTGTATTTTCTGACATTAAATACTTCCAGAATTTAATTCAGTAACCAAACTCTTCCTGATACTTAGATATAAAATGCAATTTTTCTTTTAAAATTATTGTAAATATATTATAGTAATATAAATCTAGTCATCTTTTTTAGTATATACAGTATCTACAAGTATGTTTGTAGTTTACTAATATTCTACAGTACAATTTCAGATTAAAAAAATTAGTTTTACAAACTAATAAATGGTTGAAAACTATATAAACAAATCTGTGAAAATATTTAGAAATTTGGTAAAATTTATTTTTTAATTTAAAGTGTTACCTTTGTTTATACATATAAAATTATAGCTATCACATATACATTGATATTACCAATTATTATTATTCTTTAAATCATTTTGGCCAGTGAATTTTTTCAAACACATTTTGGTTGGAGGATCTACCTTATGTTTTTCTTCTACATAAAGAAAAACACAGATTCCTCAAAAATTCCAATTTTATCACTATATTAAATTTGAGACCATTTGTGTGATCCAAGAAATATCATCAGTGAATAGTTTTACTATTATCATCAGTAATTTCCAAAAATATAAAATGATTACAATAAATTTAAACATTTGTTTTTACATTCAGTTAAACCAAACTAACAAAATTAGTTCTGATTGGTGAGGATATGGAAATGGGCAGATAAAATGTTCATCACAGAATATGTCTTCCTTGATGCTTTTGGGCATGGATAAATCGAATAAATATTTATCAGAGAAAAGCAAAGTTGGAACATTTAAAAATGATTCTTTAAACAAAGAAAAAATACTGTTGCTCCTATAACACCAACATTCATTATTGCTGAAGAAGAAAGCCACATGTTTGTGATCTTTCATTCTGTGACATTTTATTTTCTCCAATTGCTTTAAGAAATCTTCTTTTATAATTTCAAATGACGTTTCATTTTTCAGTGGTTTTAATAAAACAGCATTCAATCTTTTTCCACATAAAGCTATGCCCCAATTTTCATTTAATATATATTCACTAAAAGATGTGTTATTAGCTAATAATATAGAAGGCATTTGCATATCTGGAAATCTATGTATATAACTTTCATATTCTTCATTCATAAACCACATTACACATTTTATTTCTTCATTTGGTACATTTATAAGTTTAGTTAGATTCAATATTTGATTTTGATGATTATACATTATTTGTTGTATTGAAAATGAGAAGTGACATATTTCTATTCCTGGAAGTGTAGGAAATATGGCTACCTTTGTTTCGATCATACCATTCGAAGGGAAAGGATGACATTTTTCAATTTTTTTCTTATTGTAATTGACTGAAAGCAGAAAAAATATAATTAGTTTATTTATATAGTTTACAATAGTTTTTAAATATTACTGGATTCTCAATCATAAGTTCATAATTTTGCCTAGTGACAAAATGAGTTCATTCATCACTTGTGGCAAAAATAGTTTGTCATCTTGTTTTCTATTTTTCACAATATCTTTTACATTATATTGCAATAATCATGTTTATTGTATTTGTTTGATGGTAATACAGTTATACAATGAATCCACAAACACTGCTTAAAGTGCTTACGGATTCTTTGTATTTCTTAGCAGCAGCAGAATTTGAAAATTTATGATTATGGTAATACAACTATTTTCTTTATTTTAATAGTGAGACTGAGAACAGTTTCATCCAATGAGGATAGTTATTACCTATTAAATTACTAATAGGGATTACTCAATGGACATCTCTATGTATAAAAATTGGATTTAGTGGATGAGAGTATGCACAATGTGAAAGCATTTTAAGGAGTGTTTAGTGAATTCTATGAGTGATATATAGTGAAGCAAAAGTGAATAATATGAAAACGAAGACATTATGAAATAAAGATATAACATATTCAGTTGCAGAAAACAGAACATATCTGAGAATGTTGAGTGGAAGTGTGAATATATAAGAGTGAAAAAGACATGAGACTGAGAGTACATGGATAGGTAGGAGATGCGTGAGTAACTTTAGAGTAATTTTAAAGGAATAAAGTGATATTTTTGATATACTGAGAAATAAGACGAAAGAACAAAATGGTAATTAATATAGAGTGGCAACTAGGAAGCATGGGATGAACCTCTTTCCAACAAACTGAAAAAGTTCAGAAATAATCTTTTTGTCTATCAGTTATTCCATGTTCATCCCATTCTTGCTAGTTGCCACTCTATATTAACTACCATTTTGTTCTTTCATCATATTTCTCAGTATTTCAAAAATATCACTTTATTCCTTTAAAATTATTCTAAAGTTTCTCATTCATCTCCTATCTATCCATCTACTCTCAGTACATGTATAACATGAAAACTGGATGAACATAATATATGAAAGTAAGGATGACATAATTAGAAAGCAATTATAAACTAGTTGGTACTTTGAAGTGTGGTAAGATCTTTGACGTGGATAATCTCATCTGAGATGTTGAAGAACTGTGGGAAATATACTATATTATGAAGTAGCTATGTACCAGTACTATGACTGATAATTAATGTGTTTCTAAACAATTAAACTATAGTTGTGGTTATCCATATTGAAAAAAATTTGAAAATAAATAAAGATTTGTCAAAGTAGTTTATATTCGAAGAAAGTACATAAGATATCTCCATGGTTAATTGAGAATAAATAGATGTCTGAAGTTCTTTTTCCAACATTATTCTGCTCTCTATGAGTAAAAAAGATATTCTTCCATTTTGGAAGTAATAAGATATTAACAGATTATTTCTATGATTAAACAGAGCTTAGGATGTTTGTTATATAGTTGAATAAAGTGTGTGGAAAGAACAATGGAAATAATTGTGAGTAAAATAAAACTGTTTGCATTTGAGAAATACAACAGCAGCAAAGCTCTGTGATTAAATTAAATGTATAAACCTAGAGCAGATGTTAGTCATTCTGATCTCAAAATTATGATCAGAATGACTAACTGGTAAATCTGCTAAGGATGGTAAATCTGCTAAGGACTATTAAGGAGAGTAAATGTTACTATTGTGGATATGTTTGGAAGATATATTTTGTTTGTCTGTTGTCAATTTTCTCACGAGGATAAAGATGATAATAGTGAGACTGAGAGTACATGGATATGTAATCTTTAAATATATGTAATCTTTAAAAGAATAAATTATAAAAGCAATACAATTTAATATCAAATTTATTTTAGTCTAGAAGTATAAAATGAAAATAAGACTGCAATACAATTATTGCAACATAATTTTAAGTATAGGATTTTGCTTATGATGGAAAAAAAAACAAACTTTAATCATAATTTGTAATTGTATCAGATATAAAAGATAAAATATTCCAAATATTTGTTACATTCTGATACTATTACAGCAGCAGGTATTGCATCTGTACCTTTTCAGAAGTCCAAATACATCAAAATGGAATTAATGAAAGTATAGATGTATATTGTTCAATAATTTGGTTATACATCTTATTATTACTAATATGGAAGAGCATTTTAAAGGAAAAAAATTTAAACACGAATTGCCACTTAATCATAACCTTATAAAAAGATATACATAGAGAAATTTAAAGATAATTAACAGAAAAACATGGAACTTATTTAAGTGTAATAAAATGAAGAAAAAGAAAAATGCAAAAGAAATAATTTGCAGTAGCTTTAAAAATAATATCTGTTATGCTTAGAAATAAATTAATTTATGAACTGATGAAAATGTTTTTGTAAAAAAACAAAATATATTCTTTCTTTAATAAACTATAAGCAACACAACATAGGATGCAGTTGTGGCACAACTGCATCCTGTGTTGTGTTGCTTATAGTTTATTAAAGTGTGAAGTGATTATGCAGTATAATTAAATTCCATAATGGATAAATTCTTTCTTTGATTGTTCTTCCTCACATGAAGAAAATGATTCATGAATAAATTAATGCACTTTTCCCTTATGAGTAAGGATGTAAGGGTTTAATAAATAGTAAATTATAACACTTACTCATAGCATATTTGGGTAATAAAATTGCAGCAATTGAAATACCAATTCCTTTTTGACATAAATATCTATCTGTTTTGTAATATTCATTAAATTCAGAAATGAACTGAACATTTTGTGGGAGGTCCAGGTACGGCAGAATTAATTTTGTCTGTCCAATGGCTCGCTTTGATAGTCCAACTGGAATTTTCTGCAAAAATTCAAACAAGAGATTTTTTTTATTAAAAAACAGTAGTCATTGATATTACAGAACATTAAAAATTAACCTATGTTTTATTTAACTTAAAATTTCAACAAAATTTTATTAGATTATTTATTTTGGAATGATTAAGGTTATAAGTTTAAAATATGTTTTCAAAATTATCTTTAATGATATAACATTTATGATAAATATAAAACTCTAGTAAATACAGTAGTTCAGTAGTTTACAGACTACTATACTGTATATTATTATTTAAATTTGATTTTAATAAGTTGACTATGCTGCAAAAGTTTACAAAGTTTTAAATCAAATAATTCAAAAATTGTTAGGAAGAAACCTTCATAAAAATGGCAATTAGATATCTGCCATTTTTAAATAATTGAGGATAAAGGATTTTAATCAATGTGTTATGAAGACTATCTTCAATGACCTGACTTTCTTCCTAATTTTAGTAAAATTCTAGTAAACAGTTTAGAATATATTAAAGCAAATATAAGATTTATTATTGAGCCAAATTTATTTTTTGCAATTAATAATAGAAAAATTACATGATGATAAGCATTAGTATTTAAAATTTAATATAAAACAGTACAGTTTTTTTACAGATTTAATAAAAAATACAAAAAAGTTACCTTTGTTATAATGATTATTTTATTATTCATAATATTTTCTGTTATTTGTTTCCATAATTGACATACTAATCTGCACTTCATTAATTCTTCACTGTCTAAGTAATTCAGAATAGTTTCTACTACCACGTTTACAGTTGTTAGTACAGTTCCAGCAATTGACTGACCTCTGAATTCTGATATATTTTCCATTGTTTTGGACGAATTTTCTGTAAAGTTAATTCTTCTAATTAAAAATATGCAAAAATTATAATAATAATTAACAACAAATTTCATATTGATGATAGCAAAGTTAATCCAGCATAGTCTTGTGTTATTCATTATCATTTTTATAAATTAAATGTAAAACAACATATTACCAATTTGTGCATTAATTCTCAAACAACTGTTCATTACAGGTTTCTACTGTTTTTTATTTGTTGTTATAACTATTATCCAGACTTCCTGATAGCTGAGAATGATGAGTGATAGCATGCAGAGGAATTAATCCGTTAATTATTATAATTTTTTATAATATTTTCTGTTATTTGTTTCCATAATTGACATACCAATCTGCACTACATTGATTTCTCATTGTCTAAATAATTTAGAATAGTTTCAACTACCACATTTACAGTAATCAGTACAGTTCCAGCAATTGACTGACCTCTGAATTCTGATATATTTTTCTTTGTTTTTGGATGAATTTTCTGTAAAGTTAATTCTTCTGATTAAAAATATATAATATAAAAATTATAATAATTAATGGGTTAATTCTTCTGCATGCTATAACTCATATGAAATTTGTTCTTAAATGTTAACAAATGCCGTATATAATTAATTTTTCAAAAATAAAGAAAATATTTCTGGAAAATTAATTTTAAGAAGAAAAAACTGGAATGGAAAAACTTGAATAAAGAAATGGTACAAGAGAAGAGCCTAAACATGCATTAATAAAACATTATTATTATATGAAATATGTAAAAATAAATAAAATAAACACAGTAAATATTTATGAATATAATTTTAATTTATTTGAATATTTTGCAAATATTTCTCAGTAAAATTGCTTCTGTTGATTCTTATATGATGGTAATTATAATCTTCCAAAAAACACTACAGGTGTAAGGAAATGTCAAGAGCTAAAATTAACAAAAACTACATTCTCCAACCTACAGATGAAAAAGATGTGAAATCACATCTCACTGATTTTTGATATTTAAGAGCACGTTTTGCCTTCATTTTAAGATGATATTCTTTCCTTTTACTTATCCGTTCCGCGAACCTATTCAAGATATTCCGCGAAATAATTTATTACCGGTAAGTATTAAATATTCAAGTCATCGGAATATTTTAATAAAAACAATTCTGCGATAAATTGAACAACTTGGCAACACGTCTATTCGTCCTACTCCTACCCAACCCAACAGTTTTTAGTTTTTATTCGTATTTTGGAATTATGAATTTATATTAGTCGAGTCGCTGCAAGCGTTTTCGCTCGTTGTAAAGGAGTTTTTAAATTTTACGTTTTTACGTTTGACCTTTCAGTTCTAAAACTAAGTTTTGCTACAATTCCACATAAATAACTGGATGTTCTACTTGGTTAACATTCGCTTATAATATTTTTATTCTTATTTATACATTAAAATATCTATTGGCAGAGGAAAACACTTTTTCTTGTTAGGTACCTAGTTCACATGGCGACGTCATTTCTAAAGGTCGGGCCGATGTTAAGGTGAAACAGACTATAGTTTGATTTCGGATATTAGTTTATTATTTATTAGAAAGAAAAATATATATTTGTATTGCCCATTCTGTAGTTTATTAATTTTTTCCTTCTTTAGACAGTTAAGAAAGATGGTGTTCCGCTATTTTTCTATTAATACCATAAATGTTCCGCCATTTTTCTATTAGTACTAAAAGTGTTCCGCCGCTACAAAAAGGTTGAGAACCACTGGTCTAGATGATCGTTTTGGAAAATATCGCCAATTATCAGGAGGCAATTATTATATTCGGCAGGTTTACGAAACAGAAAATAAATTAAGAATTCAACATATTTTCCAGTTGTTTTAAAATCCAAAGAAGCTGGAGAAATAATCGTAACAGCAAATGACAATTTTGATGAATTAACTGCTACGTAATGTTATTTGTGATAATACTTATAAATTTCATTCTTTTTGTCAATTACCGCTAATGAAGATAGTATAGATGAGATAGATGATGATACGTGGCCACTTTTGAATTATATTACTGGATATTGTGTACACAGTACCAACAGAAAATTTCGTTGTACTTATTGTGAACAGTTTTTGATTGCAACACATGTAGGAATGAATGACATTCTTATTAGTGTGAAAGATCATGGTTGGCCTTCATTATCCAAGTGAGGACGTAATATTATGTGCAACATACACATTTGTGGTTATGAAAAAATTATTAGAAGAACATGAGCAATTTTTTTTCAGCAGCCAAATCAAAGAGAAGTATTGCTGAAACCGATTTTTAAAAATTTGCCTCGTAATTTGTTTATGGGACACAATTGCATGAATGGTCATGATATTTTTGCACTTAAAAATATACATCTGTACAAATATACTACTAAACAATTACATTAAGAAGGTTAGTGATGTCATTAAGAAAAAAAACTATAACCAATTCTAAAAGACTGAAAATTAATTAATTTATAAGTTTGTATTTTTTCCTTATATATTATTTTAAACTGTGGAAATTTTATTATGGGGTCCGGGCCCGGCCCGTCGATCCCCGTCCTTCACAATCCGGCTGATTCCTCCGCAGGGCTGGGCAGCCTGTGGAAGGGCTTGTTTCGCCCCGCCACTTAGTACTCTTACTGAGTGGAAAGTGGCGTCATCTGTTGACAAAAAAAACTGTGGAAATTGTAGTTGTATCAAATGAAAAAATGGAATTCATTTTTTTTCATTTGGCATATGAAATATTTTATTTATATAAGTAAAAATATTAAACACTGGTTGGATTTTTTTTTGTTAAATTGATAAAATTAAATCTTTATAAATAGTTTCTGCATGGGAATAAATAAAATATCTAGTTAAACATGTTTTAGTGAAGCCGTCCATAAAGGATGGCGCGGTCACAGCAGATGACGACACGATGTTAGTGCGATGGCTTTGTTTCTAGGTGGCGTTGGCCTGACACGCCTGCATCGCGAACGGGATACTGGGAATCAGTGAAACAAGATGGCAGCAATCTTGAAGGTTTGCACCAACGTGGAGCAGCGGAGTGCCATTAGATTTCTGTTAGCTGAAGAGTTGAAACCAATCGAAATTCACCATGATATGGCAGTGCAATATGGTGAAAGTTGTTTGAGTCGAACACAAATGTTCGAGTGGGCAGATAAGTTCAAACGGGATGTAATCAAGTGTTGAAGATTCGCCACGCCCAGGACGCTCTGTCTGTGCAGTCACGGACATCAACATTGCGAGAGTTGATATGAGAAAACAGGCGTATTATGGTGAGTGATATTGCAGCAAAGATGAATATTAGTGTCGGATTAGCCCACCTATTGTTCATGACGTACTGGTGTTCAAGAAAGTGTGGGCAAGATGGGGTTCCAAAACATTTGACATCAGAAATAAAAGAATGGCACATGGATGTGTGCAGGGAACTTTTGCGACAGTACGAGGCTGAAGGGGAGGCATTTCTTCTCCGTATTGTAACGGGAGATGAAAGTTGGGTGCATTTTTACGAACCTGAACGAAAGCGGGCTTCAATGGAGTGGCGACATTCTTCATCTCCAAAACCCAAGAAGGTGCGAACTGAAAGAAGTACTTGAAAAGTCATGTTGACTTTGTTTTGGAACCATAAGGGAGCAATTCTTGAACATTACATGCCGAGAGATCAAAATGTAAACAGTATAACGTACGCAAACCTTGCCTGAAAATTTGAAATCAGCAATTTTGAGGAAGCGGCACGGACTGGTGTCCAGTGGCGTCCTGTTACTACACGACCACGCGAGGCCACACACTGCTAGTCACATTAGATGCCATCAAAGACCTGAAGTTCGTCTGCTTGCCCCATCCCCCGTCACCTTCAGATTATCACATTTTTAATCCACTGAAAGAAGTTCTTAATGGCTCAAGGT
>WUQG02040571.1:0-10682 GCA_011317285.2 Androctonus mauritanicus | reverse complement strand
GATCTCTGAATTAATAAAATTTGTTTCGAAAAAGCGTTTATATATTTTGCGTAGACCGCAACTACAAAAAAGAGGGGAGGGGTATCAACCCCTCTTTTTTGTAGCTGCGGCCCTCCGTATCTCTAATAATGACAGTTGTGGCCCTCGGGGTCATTATAATTGGACAGCCCTGTTTTATATATTTTATATATATATAAAAAGAATACATATGAGTGATAAAGAATAAAGTGGTGAAAGAAAGAGATGAGACACTGCAGAGCAATTATGAAGGAACAAAAGAATGTTTTGAAAGTTTTAACAATCAAGAAGTTTAAAAGGGAGCAAGGTAGGTCAGGTATTTGCCTGATATGAAACATAAAACAGCAAAATGCTATGGGAATTTGAAGTGATTAGTAGGTAGTAATAAGTATTTCCATGAACTCTTTTACATCTATTGGAGAGAGAGAGAGATAAATGAGAAAATTATGAAAACAAAATAAATAAAATTGAAATATTACAAAATAATACAACTGCAAAATATTGTAAGAACCTTAGTATGAATGAGATCACCAATGAGTAAAGTATGATAAGAAGTATATTGCAGAATGAATATGGCATGAATAAGATGATTTTGAATAATTGGAAATCTATAAAAAGAATGAGAGAAGTAATTGCAAGAATTATAGGAGTATAAATGTAATTGGAAAATTGTATTTAGGAGGACTGTGATTGAAAGAATGAGGAAGGGAGTGAGAAGTGCAGGCATACCTCACTTTACAGTAATTTATTAATACAGTGTTTCTCAATTGTATTCCACATTTTTATTTTATATCTCAAATGAAAATTTTCTACAAAATAATGCTTAATTTATGTTTTATATATTTATTCTAACACATAAAAGAGCCAGACATGGAGTCATCCTGAAAAACTTAAGATATGAGATCCAGTTTCAAACCTGGATCCTCCAGGATGATATACAAATTCTTCAAAATGCAGTCAGCTGGCCAAGTTTTTTAGGCCTAGCACTATTGTGCACTTAATGAATAATAATAAAAATATGCATTAGCAAATGAAAAAAGGCAATAATTCTCTTTACGGCAAAATTCATTTACAGTGATCTGTAACGTAACTGCTGTAATAATGAGATATGCCTGCACATGTGAGATGTACAGTTTGGCTTCAAGAGTTGAAAAGGATGTATAGATCAATTTTCTTGTGTGTAATTATGATGAAATATCTTCATATAAGGAAGAGACTATTTTTTATATTTATGGATTTTGAGAATGCCTATGACTGAGAGGAATAAGTTGTGAAAAGTGCTAAGGAAATATAGTGTAAATAAGTTTGTTTGGGCTGTGAGAGCAATGTATGAAAGAGTTAGGTGTTAAAAATGACTGAAAGTTTATAGATGATCCTACTTCTCTTCACTGAGACTGAACAAGATCTGAGAATGCTTGCTGCAAGGTTGAAAAAGGCATTCAAGAAGAAACAAATAAGAATAAATGCAGGAAACACAAAACTGTTTGAAACTGAACTGAATTTGAATGAACTTAAGCAGATGAATAGCTTTTTTATTTTAGAAATATCTTTTAGAGAGAGAGAGAGAGAGAGAGAGAGAGAGAGAGTGTGAGTGTGTGTGTGTGAGTGTGAGTGTGAGTGTGAGTGTGAGTGTGTGTGTGTGTGTGTGTGTGTGTGTGTGTGTGTGTGTCAGTCACATTGATAGAAATATGCTAAAAATGAGAATCAAAAGAATTCTGAAGATGGTTGTATACCAGTGTTCTGATCTCAATATTGATGTATGGGAACAAGTCTTGGTTATAGTATGAAAGATATAAAAAAAAAGTTCAAATGCAATGAAGATGAGATACTTCAAAAGTATGGCTGGAGTGACAAGGCATGATTGTATTTTGAATGACAAAATTCAAAAGCAATGTAGAGCAAAAAAGTGTGCAAATGTTAGTGTATTGTCAATTTTTAGATGAAATGATAATATGAAGTAAATAAAGAAATAATTGTAAGTTGGTGAAATTCTTTCTGTGATCTCGAACAAAATTAACACTAATGTCCTGCAGTGCTGATGTTTCATATTTGCATTTATGTTTGAAGTGAATAGCTACTATTTAAAAAGAAACGTTTCTTGCCTTCATATTTGCAAAAATCACAAATAAGATTATTGTAATGTAATTTTTGACCAATTTCATGTTTGATTAAAACCATGGCAAATAGAAGTACAGGAGAAGCTGACGAAGAGTGGAAAAAACATGCAGATGATTATCTGAAAATATGTAGGTTTGAGTATAAGAGGAATACTTGTATGAAGAAAAGTCTGTGGAACAATAAAGATGTGTGATTTCATCCATCCAATCAATGAGTGAAAGTGCTTGCAAGTGTGCAAGTGTGTGCATGTTTTTTCCTTCCCCCTCTTCTTTCAGTACAACCCACTTTCATGAAGACAGGGTGTTTTATTATTATTTTTATATCAAGTTTATAAAAAATTTTTAATTTTTCAAAAATTAGCTTATCTGCAAAATATTTATACAGAAAATCATTAAGAACACTAAATTATAAACCAAAAAAGTCACATGCATTTAAGATTTTCTAAAATAGAATAATTTATATAAACTTTTATGTTATTTGTAGAAAATATCTGCATTTTACCAATGCTACCATTATGGGGACAATGTCACAAATTAATTATATTTAAAGTACTAGTAACTCTTGTAAAACATGGTTTCCTACAACATAGTTTTTACTTAATATGTTTAGAAAATTACATTTACTCTCTTACAACACAAAGCATTTTCATTAATTTTTGTAAATCCATAGTATGGACACACAATACACATAAAATGCAATCATTAGGAAATACTGCTAAAATTAGTCATAAATGCAATTTCACTAGTTTGCTGTGAAAGGGACAATATGCAGTCTATTTTCAATTTTGATTTTAAATTGAGTTAATTGTCAATCATTGAATATTTTGTTTTTCAAATGTTTGGTCTGTGGATAAAAAGTAAGTTTTATTCTTCAATAGAAAAATGTGAAATAGAAAAAAACAAACTTTTTTATTCATAATTTTTTTTTTAGCATGTTTTGTATGCTTTTTATGTTTTTTTGAGTAACAATTGTTTTGTAGCAGGTTGTAATGGGTTAGATTATAGATTTTGTAAAGAGAGCAGAAGATATACAAACTTTATAAATGCAGAAAAAGTCCAGAAAGTGAAGTTGATATTGTTAAAAAGAAAAACATTCTCTTATTAAATGAATACTACATAGGCTGTATACTTTATTTTTGTTTTAATTTATATTGCTTTTTTTAGTTTTATTTGTATATATGTTTTTCTTTCTTTATATTTTGTATTATTAATATTCTTAATAAAAATTAAGTTTCTTATGTGGAATTAAAGAAAGTTATTTGCTTTTAATTGGTTTTGGAACATAACTCCCTTTTTTTGTATTGGTACCAGGTATCAATACAAAAAAAGAGTTATGCCATGTTGTGTGAAATCGTTTTTATATATATATAACAGTTTCACATAACATGGCATTTTTAGGAATCTATCTACTATGTCATATGACGATTACCCATATGTACATTAGATTTTTCCATGTTATTAATATATAAAGACTACTGGTTTGCATACGAAGTTGTAGATATTTATGTATTTATGTTTCTTTTTTGAAATGCAAAAAAAATAAGCAAAAAAGCAAATCAGTTTTAGAAAACTAATTAATTACTTTCCAAATGTTTCTTCTATTTTGAAATGATTAAAGATATGGGATTAAAGTAGGTAATATCTATTTTGATATGTATGTTGAATGTCATAAAATACATCAAATAATAGTTCCATAGTTATTAGAGGGAAACCTCAGAAGTATCATTTTTAAATAGATTAAACTGCAGAATAAAATTAATCTTATTTCAAAGTTAGCTTTAACAGCCTGATTCACCTTGCTAAAGTTCATAAAAAAAAATCAATCAAATCCCTCAAAACTATTAGAGAAAAACCAAGTTTTAAAATGTTTAGTACAGATGATGATCATGATGACATATAAAATCACTTTTGCAGCTTAAAATCATTTGAAAATGGTAGTCATTCAAATTTCTATAGTTCTAAAAATTTTTGAACTATTTCACTGATTTTTATGAAATTCAGTAGGTGTGTAAAGTCATTAATATTATGGAGATAGAGCTGTTGCTAAATATTGTTTTCATAAATACTGCATTAACAATTTTCATTTCTACAAAATTATATATTTGGAAAATCTTAAGCTGAAATCTTACATATTTCAAAAATTTTAATAGTTATTTTTTTCATATATGATTGTGGGGAATCAGAGACAAGACGATTGTGCTCTGCGTTTCGTCATTCTCCACCGGTGGTTGTAACCGCAATTAGAATAATATAAGAGAGAAATAGGAGAAATAGAGGGAATTTGACGGTCAGAAAGTAAGACCTTTTCATAATAAACATGGTGAAGTATGACAGCGCACCCCGTCGTATTTCAATCAACTTGCGATCGCCAGTCACCGAAGGTTATTTATTGCGTGAACACGTGCAAGTGTCGGGCAACCAACTGATATTCGAAACAACCAAAGGGGAAACATTCTTTCTCCCCGGGAGAAGGAGAGGGAGAAAGGTCACGTCGGGGTCACGACTATTTAAGAGGGACACCGGCTATGATCCGGGCCTTCGCCTTCAACACGAATCTTTGTAGTAAGGCCTGTCCGTGGTTCCAGCATCTTCTGTTTTTCTTTGTTTCGTCTGTGCCTCATTCTTCCTTCCGTGAATCTCTCCTGTTAGCTTCAATTATCCGACAACTGTCTCCTTTTCCGGATTCGTGTTTGTGTGCCTAGTGTGTATCTGGTGTTTGCTAACAAATTAAGGACCAAAGACTTACAATTTCTCAAAGAACTAAAGACTGTATAAGTGTGGTGTTTCCGTATACGACGAAGGTCAAGAGGAGTAGAATCGTGCACATCTCGTCCAGGTAACCATCTCTCGACGAATTTGTAACTTAATATAATGGAAATCTCTCACAAAATAAAAGGAAGTTGTTCTAACCAAGAACGTAGTCTTGATCAATTAATTAGCCTGAGCCTCATTACCCATCCTTACACACATGCCTTAATACGCAATTTTAGGCCATCGTCCGACACTTTCGTCCTCGGTCTTATCCGCAGGCAGTCTAGGTGACGCCGCGGGGAGAGCCTACTTCTCCGGGAGCCTTACATGATGTTTCCCTCTGATTGTGCAAACTAATTTAAATTTTTGACAAATTTGCCTGGTAAAATAATGAAACAGAAATAAAAGCAAATAAATTGTTGATTAAAGGCTATATGTTAGTTTTAAATATGTCGATGATTAATTAATTTATGACATATACAGATAAATAATTTCAATAATACTAGAACTAAAAACATATTACAAAAAAATTCTGGCATTATATTATATGAAAAATAATAATAAATCATAAAATTCTATACAAAAAACTTAATTTTTTTTAGTTTTGCATTTTTCATAAATGATATAAAATTTATAAAAAATAAGTATTTGATTCAAAATAAAAAGTTTGAAATCAAATACTTATTTTATGGCTTATGCTAAATCAAATCAAACAATAAATATACTTTTAACACAAAATGTTGTATGTATAACTTTTAGAAGTTATCAATTAAATACAAATAAATTAAATATTCATTATTTTTTTCTTTTAGGAGAAAAAATATTACCCATTTAATTTTTCTTCCTCTTCCAATTTATTATTTAAATAATTTCAAAACAACTAAAAATCTATTAATTTGAGATAGCATCATTATACTACATTAAAAATTCTAGAAGTAATAAATTTATCATGCTAGAGTGAATCAAAACAAACAAAATAGAATATCATATTACTGCCATAATTATTTTCATGATTAGCAATCATCAGTCAATTATATTACCAAATTCTAGCACTGTGGCTTTAAAGTATTTTAAAGTCAACCTAGAAAAGACTAACTAATCTTTAACCCATTGAGAGCCAAGCCCAATAACTTTACCAATCCTTGAGTGCCAAACAGATTTATGCTAAATCTAATCTAATGTACTTTTTATAAATTTAAATGCTTTTATTTATTTTAGTTTTTATGCAATATTATTTATTTTTATATATATGATATTAAATCAATATATTTAGTTTTATTGGACATAAATGAATTTTTTTTATTTTAATTATTTACATCTAAGTTTATAGAAATATGTTCTTTCTAATAATATATCATTTATCAAAGTAATTTTAATCTGTTTTATTAGTCTCTATTCGACAGCAAATATTTATACATAATGAAAAATAATTTATTTTTAGTGTATAGTGTATACTTATTAAAAAGTTTATTTTTAATAGACCATATTGATAAAATAATAGATATAAAAAATTAAATTGAGCAGAAAAAAAATCTCTCCCCTTAAAATTAGAAAATAAAATGTTTTAAGAACAGAAGGCAGTAATCAGACTGCAGTAAACTATAAACAACGAAAAAAATATTGTCGAAAGAAAATTGTTTCAACTTCAAGGAACTATAGTTCAAAGTGGAAGAGTAAGCTAGCTTGACTGCATCAAACTATAGTTCAAAATGGGAGTATTCAGGTTAACCGCCTTTATAAAAATGACAGCCAATCTCAGGTTTCTTTTAATAATAATAATAATAATAATAATAATAATAATAATAATAATAATAATAAAAGACATATCCGAGGTTCAATATCGAATAGTTCAACTTCATGTCCTTTTTCATGCTGAACTATTCTATAGGATTTTTTTTTTACAAAATTTGATAGTCATGTCACTTAAGATGATTTTAATGAAGTGCATTTTAACTACACAATTAATTCATTTCAGAATAGCAGACATCCAGAAAACAAAAATTCAGGTTTTTTCTAAAAGTGCTTGTTGATTAAATAAAATTAAAATGTTTTCAAATTAGTACTTTGATGGTTGCACCTCTTGTATGCAAACTATAGAAGAAATCAAAAAATTATTAAATTTTAAAAATTTTATAGAAGTTTTTCTTTTATTGAAATGTTACAACTTTTTTTTTTATAAGAACAAAACAAAGATTTGATTATTAAATTTCAATATCAATTATATTTATATTTACACTCATTTCTAATACTGCAATGATCCCACCCTTTCAGTTTAATGACAATCTAGTTACCAATGTTGATTTATGATTTATATAAATTTATTTTTCTCTTTGAAAGCTAGAATATGAGGTAGATTGATGGATCACTTATATCAATTATCATAATTGCAAATATATTATCCAACGAAATGGTAAATGAATGTAATTAAACTATTTTTCCCTTATGCTTAATTATTATTTATCATATTATCAACATAAAGCAAAAAAAATTCAAAATTCTGCTTTCAGAGAACAATATATTTTCATAAGGAAGAGTAATGACAAATAGAAACAGTTTTTCTTCATGCTTGCTTTTGAATTTGAATAGTTTTTTACATCCCTTGTAGCCTGCTGAAACAAGAGGAAACATTGGAGTGGATATGAACATGATTATTAGTGTTAAATATGATATGCAATCTAACTTTTGAAGTTTAGAAATTATTATAATGATATTGAACTAAAATCACATAATAAAATCTTAAAAGTATGTTAAATATTATAAAATATAGCTATAAAATTATAATAAATAAAAATTAGACTGAGAAATTTAAAATGAAAAACTTACCTTCTTAAATAAGAAAATAGTATCCTTTTCAATATTAAAATGTTTATAAATATTTTCATCTGAAGTAATACCAAATGGATGATCATCAGTCATATAGGCTGCATTTAAATATTCTTTAGCTTGATTACTTTCATGATCCTTGAAAAATCCTATTATTACCACTTCTTTACTCTCTTTAAAGTTTGTTGCTTCATCAACTGTACTTAATAATGTAGCTGGAGGTCCAGTTTTTTTTTTCAACCAAGTAATAATATCATCACCAGTACGACCACCTAAAATTTTATTTTAAAACAATATTTAACAATAACAACATCTCTAGTATTCAAATTTTGTTCTGGTAAAATATTTTTTATCCTATTTCCTGAAAAAGATTTCAGAAAATAATATTTGCTTTAGCTACAATTACACAAACAGGCAGTCCCAAACTTACATAGATCTGTGCTTACATTAAGATTCCCTGACTAAAAATAAAAACAGATAAAGCTATGACCTAGAGATACAAGCATTCTCCTAATTTCAACATTAATCATGTATACATATGTTTTATGGCTTTATTACATTAGTTTTAGTTAATAAGCCAAATGCAAACCTGGTCTTCTTTGAAAAACTGAAGGTGTGAAACTCTAAATTGAGGATCTAATTAATCTAGATCCTACAAATGGTAAGTGATTGCTTTACCCATGTGACTTATGTGCTTATTTTTACATATAACTATTTTTAACATTGTCTTTGTGAAATAATATAGAGTATTATTTTAATATTATATAGGGAATCTGACATATATATATTTTGATTTATATAAGGTTTTTCATAAAAATCCATTTAAATAAGTTGAGGACTGCCTATATTTATGACTATTGTTATATTGCCTGAATTATGACTATTATTATTATTATTATTATTAATAATAATAAATAATGGAACTATGACTATTATTATTATTTGAATAATTTTTGTATAAAATACATGATAAATGATGAGAAAGAAGAGATTTAGCACAAATTATTCTAAAATATATCCAATTAAAATTGGATATATTTTAGAATAATTTGTGCTATCAGTTATCACGACCTTTTTTGCAATTGTGTAAATATTTGCACATATTGAGTACCACAATAGATTATTTTGAATATAAATTATAAACTTAATTTTTATAAAATAAGAAAATAATTATTCTAATAAAATTCATTATGTGAAAAATTATTGAATTAGAATAGGCTGTTAGACTTGAAGTTTAAAATATTAATAACTTTTTATTAACAATTTGTTTTTTAAAATTTTTATTTCAGATTTTATAAGCAATGTTTTGTAAATTAATCATGAAAAATTCACAAATGAACAGCAAACAAATTGTAGAATTTTATTTTCAAAATCAGAACTCAATGAATTTTATGCAAAGATCTTACTGCTGTCATATCAATGACAAGAATTCGCACTCAAAATCAATGATTCATTACTTTACTGGACATTTCCATTAACAGGATTAAATAAGTGATTTTAAACAAGCTAGAAAACCACATTCGGTCTGTAAGAAGGAGAATATTGAAAGTGTACAAGTAATTATTCAATATCAACCAGGAACATTGTCACAAAGACTTTCCAGCCAGTTGGGAGTGCCTTGAATATTAATGAGGTGTAATTTAAGGAAGAATTTGTATGTTTATTCACACAAGGTGCGAGAATTGAAAAGAACAGGCCAGAAAAAAAATGAATTTGTTCATTAGCTGATTATTAATGTTGAAGCCCATTTTCAACCTGAATGGATTTGTTAATAAACAAAAAAAAAATCACACAATCTGGATTATTGAAGTCTGAGAGCTAGTCAGCAGCTTCAATTGCATCCTATCAGCACACTGATTGATGTGTGTGTGTGTCAAAGAATCATTAGGCCTTACTACTATGAAAATCAAGATAGCACTACAACAATGGTCATTGGTAAGCAATAGCAATGCTCAATATCAAGTTATAGCAATTATCACAATAGAAAATTTTGTGCACCTGTAGCAGAGGACAAGACTGAAATATGATTTCAGCAGAATAGGGTTACTGCCCACACAGCCCAAGATACAATGGAGTTTCTAAGGCAGCATTTTGGCAAACAAATAATTTTGTAAAATTCACAAATTAATATCCTATCACATTTGCTGAATGTGATGCCACTTATTTTTTTTTGTGATTATCTGAAAGAGCTATATATTGATAAGCCCTAGACAATCCAGCAGCTCATGAACATCCATATAGAAATTAAATACTACAGCCAGAAACATTGACAACAATTATGGAAAATGCTATAGAAAGAGCATTTATTTATGAAGACAAAAATGGGATCATTTATATGAAATTATTTTTCATATATAATTAAAAAAAAAAAATCTTTATTTTGTAAATTTCATTAATGAAAAAAATAGTTCATAAATAAAAATCATTAAATATTTAAATCTTTGTGACTAACAGCCCAGCTGTATAATAGTGATATAAAAAGAAATCAAGTTTCTATGATGATAATGATAAACATTTTCAAAAATTTTTTTTGAATATATTTAATGATGATAATTCAAGATGGAATATTAAACAATTCTTGCTAGGAAGTCAAATTTGAAATATTCAATAATATACATATTTACTAAAATATACAGAAATTATTTTATCAAAGAATCAGCACACATCTTTCAGCTTAGATGTTTTATATATAATAATTATTATAACAAAACATTTATAATCATCAACAGTCAACTGCTGATAGTAATGTTATTAATAAATTATTAAAAATCATTAGAGTAGAGACAAAAAAAAACCTTCAAAATAGCTACTTTCATATTTAAAATAAAAAAATTTTATTGTTTTAATATTTTTATTAAACAGTAGAACCCCATTTATACATTTCTCACTTCTATGCTTTTCACACTTGTACATTGTGTTTTGTACACTCTTTCAATTTTGCATGTAAAATCATCCCACTTGCATGTTTTCCAT
>WUQG02040560.1:0-10682 GCA_011317285.2 Androctonus mauritanicus | reverse complement strand
TTGGCAAAATAAAATGTTAAAAATTTGGACAAAACAAAATTTGGAGCGCTAAATTATTAACAATGATGCTTTTCGTAATTTTAAAAATTAATCATCTCATGGATAATTAAATCTATCCCAAATAGGTACGATAATATTTGAAATGAATGTATGGTGTTCTAAATTGATTTTCTTTCTTAATAACATGAATTCAAAATTTTGTGGCTATAAACTATCGTTTGTTATAAAATACGGATTATCACACTATTCTGACGCTGCTAATCATTTATGAAAGGATTAAATTTTACAGAAAATTCACTATGGCTAATTAATTGCTCAAAATATTAAACAGAATTTTATTTTTAAGAAAAGAAGAGTAAATAACCTATTAATCAGGTTAGATAAGATAAACTTCTAAACTATCGATTTTTCCAGATGTATTGTAGTCGATAATTCTTAAAAATGAAAATTTTTTTTTTGTCGAAAAGCTTAGTAGAGGTACCGTTCTAACAAATATAAGTAAATTGAGTGGAAGTAGACAGTTTGTTTTCTTACAAGATAACGACGTTAATCACAAACTAACGAACACAAATCCAGTACAGGATATTCTTTGTTTAACTTTTTCTTTACGAATCGTTACCCTCTACTGACGCATCCTATATTTGGATTTATGGGTTTTGATATTTTTAATGCATTAAAAAAATTTCAAATTTTCACTAAAAAATAAAAAACGAGTTTTTCTGAACGACACATTTCTATAGTATACTAGAAAGCGAATTTATATGTTCTGGATTATCTATTCCGTTTAAAATGTGTTCAAGATAAATTGCTGCTCTTTAGTTTTAAGTCTTGTAATTAAAACTATTTTACTCTATTTACATTGAAAGATTAATTCTGTAGTATTTAATTCCTCTAGAGTAATTCTGGTAAAATCGAATAATTAAGTGGAGAATTAGTACTCATCACGAAAACCGTGCAGTACTTTAGAGAGCATGTGATTATACGAAAAACTACACACAGTACAGATAGTCAATGTTTTGAGCATACAAATTTCTATTTAATACTTAAAGCTAATGAAAAAATGGGAAAATTCTATAAATACATAATATTAGATAGTTACGAATAGAATATAATATAATCTTTTCATTTTCTTTCCCGTTTAAGGTCTGCTCATGTATTTCTGTTACGGCATTAAGCACAGCACGATAGAAAAAGGAGAGGACGGACCATTTGAGTTGCAAATTCCTCAACGAAGTACATTGAAACCAACTGCAACACCCGAAGATCTTTCATGGCAACAGGGGGAACATGTTGCCAACGACATATCCAATACTGAGCGCCACTTGCCAGTTCGAAAAGAATGGGAAACCTTCGAATGAATTTTGTTATCTATAAATTCTTACATGTCGTTGGTTTTTCTTTTCTCTATTTAATTGTAATTATGATTAAGTGCCACGAAATTATTTTTCCCTAGTTGGGATTCCCACAATTGTTGATAAAAAATAAAATATTTCGTCTGTTCAAAATTAATGTTTTATTTCCTCCACTTACACGACAGATTATTATCCGTGCTGCCATCTGGTAACAGAGATGTAAATCGATTTTTGTCATTGCTATTCTGATCAGTTTCGATTTTCTTCGAGAAGACGTGATCGTTTTTAAAAATTCGCTTGAATGCTTATCGAATGTGTTGTAAAACCGTTTCAATTTTCTAGTTGTGAGAGGGAACCGACTACAAATCAGATGATTAAAATTTTAGATTTTTTAAAATCAAATATAAATTTTCAATAAATTTGTCAAAAAGTATTATTATTATTATTATAACTGATTAAAACTAATATTTCATATTTTCTTTGAAGTGCAAAGAAACAATTAAACAAGAAAAATATTTAAATATAATTATTATTTGAAAAATTTATTTTTATTCAGAACTATTTATTCGTATAATATAATGAATCCATTTATATCTAAACTATGAACAGCTATTAATTCAATTCTTATCTAACATAGGATTGCTGCTGATAATATTCAAATTAATAAATATTTTCTATTAAAAAAATATAATAGTAGTATTTAATTATACAGGGGCTAATTCTTCCTATTCCAAGCACAACTGTGGAAAAAATTTTACTTGTAAATAAATTCAAAAATTTGTTTTAAGAATTACGAAATTTAATATTAAAAAATATTAATTGATCTTTTCTTAGTAGTATTATCTGAATGATAAATATTTCCTACCCTTTTATTGAATTCTACAAATCCATAATGCTACGTTTTACTTTATAAATTAGTATCTTTACAAATACTAAAATTAGATACAGTAACAATATATGTTTTACTTGTGAATTTTTAATACTTTTCAGTTTTTGTATGTGTCTTTAATTTTACTAAATCATTTTTGAACTTTATTAAAACTATACGTTTTAACTATATGTTTTAACTATATTACTAAAACAAGGAAATTTATATGACTATTATAAGAATACCATTCTTAACATCAATTTTTAGTGCTTTAAAATAAATAATTTTAATATTCAAAAATTTTTTTTTATAAACTTTTTAAATTTTAACGTTTTATTTTGATCTGAAAAAAATATAATCATAATTTTATCTTTGATAACAAATACTGTTCATCCATCAAGGGAATATTCAGGTATTAAGCAAGCATAATTTTGGGCATTTAGTCATTCCTTCCCTACACAAAATTATTGTAAGCAATTTATTGATTCCCTCTTAAATAATTTAAAGATTTTATTTCTGCATCTCTTACTTTTAACATTTAAAAATAAGAAAAAGTATACAAAATTTTACAAATTTGTAATAACATTTAGTATTTTTACTGTTAGAGACCAACAAAAAATATGGCAGAAAAATGTTATTTATAATAAATTTCATTTCATGTGTATTTTATACAAATAAATCTAGTATATAAATGTAAAAATTTTAAAAAACTTATATAAGAACTGAAACAAATGATCTCTCACATAAAAAATCATAAGATTTTCTTTATCATTCCCTCCCCTTAAAATGCTTATATTTCCTAATTTACATATATTTATGTAAAAAATTTTGACAACTAATATATAAGATTCTGCACAAATGTCATACTATTTATATTTTTTGTAAATATTTAACAACAAAAAAGTATATAGAACAAAAACAAAAAAGCTTGGAAATTTATTTTCTTTAAACAAAATGTTCAATATGACTTCCATTCCATTTCACATATGCATATGCAGTTCATATCGTTGCACATATGTCATGAGGCTAATAAGATGTCTTCTCCATAACTTTAGCATCTATACAATTGTTTTTTTCTAATACTTCTTGAAAGAAAAGATTATATTGATGGAATTCTATATCTTTATTGAAACAGAGAGCTATAACAACACAGTTGTCACAATATATATATATTGTGACATAACTGTGTTGTTATAGCTCTCTGTTTCAATAAAGATATAGAATTTCATCAATACAATCTTTTCTTTCAAGAAGTATTAGAAAAAAACAAATTGTATAGATGCTAAAGTTATGGAGAAGACATTATATTAGTCTCATGACATTCTGAAAATCAATGCATGATCATTTAAAAAATCAAATGTTTCATAAAAATTCAACAGCATTGGATGTGTGAGATCATACTCCATTCTGCATGAATCATTGTCAATGGACTGATAGTCCAGTCATGAAAAGTTATGGTGCATGTTCAGGTAACAATTTGCTATTGACAAGAACAAACAGAATCTTTGTAATACAAAATCAAACATTTTGTTTATTCTTGACATTATTCATAATCAAAATAAGCTTTACAGTATAAGGAAATCATATATAACATAATATACTCATTGCCTGCCCAACCACTACATATAACAACTTCCACAAAGCCACACATTTTTCCCACCAAGTTTAAATGCTTGTTCAACAGAATAATTTTAATAAAAGAAACAAATGAAATGCATTTCACAAATCACCACATTTTTTTAAATTGTTATAATTTAGTAATTTTATAAAATTATGTTAATTTTGCTATATAAATTAAACAGCAATTATAACTTTAATAAAGCCTTTAATTTTAATTTAATATACTGCCTATCTCTCTGTCCTATTGTTAATTTTGTTGATTCTCTTATAATAAAGATAAGAGAATCAACAAAATTTTCACAATTTATTTTGGTATGAAAAAATCTAGCTTATATTCATATTTGCAATCTAAAGAAAACTGAACATTTTCTTTAGATTGCAAAGGATTTGGATAGATAAAAAACTCTCTATTTTGTTAAAAATCAAAGCATGATGTTAAAATTAAATTCAGTATGATTAAAAGTATGGAATGTTAACAATGCAAGCAATACTATATATACATAACTGGTGCAAATCAATAACAATGTGTTTTCAATTTTATTTGTTCAACATGTATGTCAATTATCAACAATGAAATAGTGTGTTGATTTGAACTACTATACCAGGGGTGGGCAAACTTTTTGAATGTGGGCCACACAGATTTCTGTAAGGTCTCTAATAGGCCGCATGTAAAAAAATTGTTTTTACTTTCCGATACATAAGGTACTCCTAATAGAGAAAAATATTGCGATTATGCCGAAAACCAGCATTTTATTTTCAATGAATTTTCACGGTTGCTCTCTACCACCATTACTGCTTCAAAATCCTTTGCCCCCAATAGGTTACATATTCAAAAATATCAGAAAATGCAGGGCACATGCCACATGCCACATTTTTTTAAAGGGGATGCTTTAGCATACAAAATCTAAATTTAATTCAATTAATTATGTTGCTTGTTTATATAATTTAACACTTTTGTGGTAAAATTTTTTAAAAATCTTACACTTGTGCCTGGATCGCAGGCCACATATATCGTCGTGGCAGGCTGTAGTTTGCTCATCACTGTACTATACCAAGGATGTCCAACCTATTTGCTTCCTTGGGCCACATTTGAAGAAAAAAATTGTCTCAGGCCATAACATAAAATATACTAATTCTAACAATAGTTGTTAAGCAAAAAAGTCAGTAAATAATGTACAATATAACTTATAATATCCACAATGACAAATAAGCAAAAATGTCATAGCATAATAATCTGACTTCTTTTCGTTCATAAATTTTTTAAAAATCATTGAATAAATCAAGAAGTTTTAATCACTGAAATAAGAAATATTTTAGAAAATGAAAATAGGAAATGTAGATAGGTATTTAAATAATAAAAACTTCATTATTTTTTTAATATATTTTTAGTATAGAAATGCCACAAAATTCTCTCTCTTTATTAATGGGATATTTGATGATGTTATAGCACTGTAATATTTTTTTTTAATAAAAAGTATTACAATGCTGCATAAATTTCAAAAATTAAAATAAAAAGTTCATAAAAAAATCTTAATGTTTTAAGGAAGTTTATGATTTTATATTGGGCCACATTCATTACAGTGCTGGACTACAGGTTGGACAGCTCTGAACTATACTGGCTTACCATATATTTACAAGTATATAATTGATTTTTAAGAAAAGTACATTTTATTTTTCTTCTATAAAGATATTTTTTCTTTAAAATATATTTATATTAAAAGACTACTGCTTAAAGAACATAGCTTGGTTGCTTTATTGAAGATTAGTATTTTATGCTGTAGACAAGAATATAAAGTATTTATATATACTGAGAATATGATGCGAAATTTCCAGGTGTTCAAAGAATCACCTGGAAATTTCACATTTTAAACTCTTTTTCACAAAGATATGTAACATTAATGACTAGCATCACAACTAGAAATATAAACAAAAGATATTTATTAATAGTAAAGGCAAAATTAACTAATATTCAAGAGGTGCTATCGAAGATACCAAGATGAGCATTAGTAATCTTTTTATAATAATTTTGATAAATACAAGAATTAATTATAGCTGAAATATTATTAGAATTGCTCTAGTAATTTCAGTTTATCATTTTAAATGGAAAGCAAAATAAAGTTTATCAGGTGCAAACTAATATTTAGTTGAACTGTCTCTAGTCTGATAACAGCAGCACACTGTTGAGGCATTGATAAAATCAAGTTCTGAATATAATCAATTTGATAGTCCATTGTTCCAAACACAAATTATAGCTTCCTGGAGTTCACAAAAGGATCATCAGTTTCTTTCTGGCAACTACAGATTCCATACGATGCTAACAATTCTCTATATCATTAAGGTCCAGGCTGTTCCCTGGCCAGCTGAGTTATAATGGACAAAAAAATAATATACCATTAGGCAAAAAAACTCTTTAATAAAGTATCAAAGATTAATAATAATATTGATAACAACTTATAACCAAATAATTATTTGGATTAAAAGTTTTCAAATTGACATAATAAGCAGTAAATAAAGATTTACTCTTTTAATATCATTATTAATTTTAATTAATTAATGATTATTAAAAGAATAATGTTCTCTACCACTATCTGTTTATTAAATGTTTTTATCATTATCAACTGGTCTACATCAGCTTACATACTATATATTACAATATGTAAATTGATATGTGCCAGCTTATCTGTATTAAAGAGTTTTTCTTTGTTCTTTTTTATCTTTTTGTAAAGTGGCAGAATGTCTACAATCTTAGTTGTAATGGATTATCCTTCCAAGGCATTTTTTCACATGTGATAAATATAAAAATATTGCTGTTGAATCTCTAATGCTAAGTTAAAGTAACTACAGAAGTGCCTACTTACACTTTTTATTCAATAACAAAGAACAGAGTTGTCTTGAAAGTTACTTGTAAAGTAGAAGTGCTCTCTAATGATTGGCAGCAATTTGCCTTCCAGTATAGTCAGGTATTCATTGGTATTTAAGAAACTGTTTATAAAATGCAAATGATCTACTCTGAAATAAGAAATGCACCCATATCATTTGGCTGGTAGAATTTTGCCATAGACATCATACAGTCTGGATGGTAAGCTTCGCCACATCTACAGTAAATCATTTGTTTCTCATCTGAATTTTACAGGTTCAGTTTCTTCTCATCTAAGAAAATGATTTCCATTACTTGAGATTTCATTTTAGCATGTTCTTTACCAATTCAAACTGATCTTTTCATTTTTTTTATTTTCTTTTAGGACAACAAGCTCAAAGTCCATTTTGAAAGATATGTCTATTTTTGCAATTGCTACATTTCTGTATGCTCTTTTCATTCTTTTTTCAGTTCACATGAAGAAGCTTTATGGTCTTTAAGGCATAAGCACTTCAAAACAATCCTGTTTTGCCATAGAGACTTGTTTGTGTCTAATTCCTTTTTCTATCAGCAGAGCCAATATTCTCAAATTTGGAAAGAAATCTATTTATTGCTCACTAATTACAAGACATTCTACAAACAATATGATGAGTAGAAAATCCTTCCTCATGTAAAGCAACAATATCATGGTTTTTTGTAGCATAAATTGCATGTAACTTACTTTCCTGACACAAGCAAGGAATAATGCAACTCTTGAAGAGCATGCTTATATAGCTGAAAGTAACAGTTAATGCACTGATGCTTTATTGCATCATCTCATCAGTTATATGTGTCAATCTTATTTGATACAATCTGTAAGAAATATAGGTATACCTCATTATTGTGGCAGTTATTTTCTAGAACACCACTTAAAGCAAATTAGCCTTTTTTCATTTGCTAATGTATATAAAATCCCAAAAACAAATTTACATTATTATTCATTATGTGAAGAGTAGCAAACAGACCTAAAAAATTCAGCCATCTGGCTGAATTTTTTAGGCCTAATGCATGTTTTAAAACATTTGCATATCTTTGGAGGATTCAGGTTTGATTCTAGATCTCACATTTTCAGTTTTTCCTGGTCTGTACTGTTTATGTTTTATATACCTATTCTAAATATTATTTTACAAATAATATTCATTTTGAGATATAAAATAAGAAAATGGGATATAACTAAGAAGTATCATAAAACAAGGTATGCCTGTAGTGTATGCAATATCTAGGTTATTTGAATGATATTTTATAATTTTAAGGGGTGATGCATTTTCTTTGAACACCAGTGTATATAATAAGATATTAAAATCTATTACACATAGTTTAATAAATGATCTTAAGATAAAAGATGAATTAAAAATAACTGAGTTAATTTAGTCTTTGTGTAACAAAAAAAATACTAAATTAAAAGCACCTTATATTCATTTTCATACAAAAATTAAAATATAAAAATCTAACTATTATGTGATGAAATAAACTAGAGGAATCTCTTGACTTGTGTTGTTTTGAGTTCACTGTTCTGCATTTACATTATTTTCCTAGACCAAGTTTATTAATTAAAGTCGAGAAAATTCATTTCTACATTCTGTTATATTAAACTCATGTCATCAATAAATTAGTACCTAAGTTGCAAATAATTTGCATCTCATGCATATAAGCTGTCTTATTTCCAAACAATACCTGTCTAATTCAATCCATTGATCTAGGATACAGATTTGATCTGGAATCTCTGGTTGGAAAACCAAACCATATCCACCAATTTATAGTGAAAAATAAGTCAGCTAGTGGAAACACATTACATTTCATCCATTGGAATATTTGAAATCAATTCTAGGTAATATATCTACATTTTCCAAGACAATCTGAACCTGGTTCATTGAATCCCATTTATTTCATAGTTGATCTTACTACAGAAATATGCAACTCATGATTAATCAATCATTTTGATATCTCTGATAGGAAATTGACATAAAAAACAAGAAAGGGTTATTTTAACATAGGTGCAGGTGGCTTATGACAGACATGAATAAAAGCTGATATTGACAAAACAACAAAGTGAATCTAGAAAACTTTCCCTTCTTTCTACACTGATATTTAGGGCTCAAATACCAGTTCAAAAGCCTATTCTGTTACCTAGGCAATAAAAAAACCCAATGTTATGGAAACAAATTTGATTTAGAAGTCAATTCTGGAGATTTTTTTTGAGATACTGTACTCCCAAGATAAGGAATTCAAATTCGATGATCTTATTGAAATTTGCAAGCAAAGTAAACTTGAAAGTCTGATTTTAACTTGAACCAGTAAATCAGATCAAGAGATCTGAAAACTGAAGGAACATGGACTCAATGAAGCAGCATTGAAATTCTTTAGGGAATTGATTTGAATGGTCAACAAGCAGCAATAACAAGGCAAGGAATAAAACAAATATTTGCTTCCTTTTAAAAGAATCTGAGAGAAAAGAAAAGGTTCAGCACTTGATTTCCTTAAACAATGAACAAAGAATTGTTTGATTTATAGCTTCCTCTAAAGATTAAAGTCCAAATAGAATATCTAACTAAAGAATTGTTTATCACAAGTACTATTTATTAGATATTAGCGATTATTCATGTCCTGATTATAGTTCACAAAAAAATATCCTTTTCTTCTTAAATTGTCATTTGATTTATCAGGTTTTGTATTTTTTATAATTCTTTTATAAGTATAGAATAAGAATGTCTGTTTTTCTTGTTCAGAATTTTTGGTCTGAAACCAATTATGCCATTTTAAAATTATTTTTATGAGAAATATTGAATTCACTTTATATTGTCTTGAATAATGTCATTAGTGTCAGTTCCATTCATGGCATAACTTAGGCAGATTCCTCTATTTGCTTTAAAGCATGTGATAAAAAGTTATTTTAGAAAATCAAAATCTGCTGATATCTAATATTGTAGGCTCAATTTATGAAATTTATATGTTAATTCCAAAAACTTCCTTTGTTATTGTACAAAAAACTTTATTCCTTCTCCAAAAATAATTATGCATTCATTTTCAAATATTATATTTAAATCATAAGAATTAATTTAAACCAAAATAATTGTTTAATAATTTATTGAACATGTATATATATTTATATTTATGTATATATACACATTACATTTTAAAGTTAACATCTCAGTTCAATATACTATAATTTCTATCCATATTGAAAAAGCTATAAACTAGATTCAAATATGGTGACTATTGTTATATTTATGATGGTGAAGCATCTTTTAAGGATTTCTGCTGTTTATCCTGCAAATAAATTTAATTATTTTATTATTTCAATTATTAAGTTAAAATTAAATAAATTTTTACTTTTATTTTCTGGATCCTATATAAATATGATTCATTGAGTTCATGCTGACAATTTGACATTGCCATTCCAAAACCTGTTCCCAAACCAAATGTTATTGGCCACCATCTTCCTGAAATTAATATATATATGAAATAAAAAAACAACATTTTAAATATAGATTAGAGTTTTTTAAATTAATAAAAGTGTGTGTGTGTGTGTGTGTGTGTGTGTGTGTGTGTGTGTTTAAAATTTTTAACAAAAAAATATTCAAATTATTTACTAGTTAATAAAAATTAAAAATATTTTTTCAAATTGCATATTATCTATTGCCAAGAAATAATATCCAAAATTAAATTATTTTAATTTCTTAGTACCATTTTAAATTTAATTATTATAAAATACAATATACTATAATATGTAATCATATTACAATATAATTTTAAAATAAGTCTCAAAAATTACATTAAGCAATGAGTTATGTATATATTGAATGGATAGATAATTAAATCAATTTCATATGGGATTAATTTTGGAGAACAATGGTGTAGGTTGATAAAAAAAAATATCATATATGAATGCTTAATACTATGTTTCTCAAACTTTTTTGTACTATGGAACCCTATCAACTTATTTTTT
>WUQG02040549.1:0-10683 GCA_011317285.2 Androctonus mauritanicus | reverse complement strand
GTTACCGATTCATTAATTAGATGAAATATCTAATTAATGAATTGGACAATGTACGAAAAAGAAGAGGGGGGGCAATATGAATATCAGCAAGGATGATAAATATGCGTGGGTGTTGGATAATACACATTTATTATAATTTTTTGAGTTTTATTTTATTTTAGTATGTATTTTAGTTTATTTTTTGGTTTATTGTAATTATAGCAATATTTTTAGCATGATGTGTTTAAAGTTCTTTTGTCATTTTTATTTAAAATGTTTTGTTTAAATTATTGTTGACTGCTAGAGAGTGCTGTTTTTATATATCATTTTAGACATAATTTTAGTAAAGCAGTTTAATAGAAGTAAGGATCTTCCAGATGATAAGACTTTTGTATTACTTACCTTTTTTATATAACTTAATAAATACTGTTATATTTAAGTGTTCCAAAATTTCCATATCACTTGTTGACAAACATCATTGCAGATAAACTGTGCTGTTATTAATGCATTAAATTTTTTTTTATAACAGTAAAAAATTTTATTGTTATTTTGAAAATTATAAAAAGAAAACAAAATTACAATAACATTTTCAATGTCTAATTGTTGCTCTTTAACAATAATTAAAAATACAAGACTGGTGAAAATCTATGGGAAAAATAATGTTATTGATATTATTATTAATGATTTTTAACTAAATCTTGTCAATAATTATATTTGTTTTTATATTATAATTGATAACTTTTACCAAATAAGTTGTTTTAACTATTGTAATGATAAATTTACAAAACCCAGTTAAAAATATAAATAATATATGATTATTCGTGTATTAGTTGTAAATATACTGTATTTTTATTTTATTATTTACTTTGTCTAGACAACATTATTGCCTGGTCATAGTGTAATGTAATAAAAGTAGTAATAAAATATAATTTATTTTTATTTGAGTGCAATTCTATTTAAAAAATATTAATCGTTTTATTATTGTAGTTATAAGGATTATTATAATTAAAAAAAGTCTTCTAGTGCAGTATTCCTTGCGTATAAGGTGACAGTCTTAGATTGCCACCTTCTGGATGAAATTTTGGAATTTTTTAGGTTTTTATCAGGCTGGTGGGATGCACCACTTATATTCGAGACTGTCACGAATGTATGCTCATTGTAAACTACAATGACTATATGTCGTCGTAAAATACCATCCCGAAAAATCCAGAATGTAAATGGTTTGTTTTACAGTAGTGCGGAAGAAGAGAAATGCAGAGATTAATTAATTGCAGTAAAAAGAAGCTTACCACTATATTAAATGTATGAAAATCAATCACAACAACTTTGTTGTTGTGATTGATTTTCATACATTTAATATAGTGGTAAGCTTCTTTTTCAATAAAAATCATAGTACTAAAAAAACTTTAAATCTTACATCACAGAAGTTTTATCCACTCTACAGCATAGTATTTCTTTTAGTGTAATATCTGTGAATCTGTGATGATAATACATCAAAGATTGCAATATAAAGAAATAGGAGTACAATAAAATAATATATCAAAATAATAAAGTAAAATTCAACAATCAAATGATAAAGAGAAAACTATCTTACTTTTGCATATGAGCAAAGCAACCAGCACTCTCAGCCAATAGATTGGTAAGGTAATGTCATCTTTCACAAAATGACATTACCTTACCAAAATTGTAAGTGTTGTATTACAAAATTTTCTGATAGTTAAGTAGAAATTCAAAATATACTGTAATTTATTGAGAAAGCATCTGTAATCAGCTAGTAACCATGATTGACTTGTAGGCCATGCCTGATATAGAGCATTAAAAACGTCACGTGTGGATCCGACGGACGATGACTATAGGCATTAGCCTACCGCGGTCATGTGGTTATCACCTGCAGGTAAGAATGGCAAAGTGAGAATCGTTCCGACACAAACAGAGACAACTATGGTTTGTTTAAATCTTAGATTTTTATTGAAGCGAGAGCTGATTCTCTTACATTATATCACAGGAGGACAAATACCTTTTTATTTAACAAGTGGAGTCGTCGTCATCTTTTGAGTTGATTGACAATGTTTGTAAGAGTGTTTAGTCCAACTTTTAAAAGTCTTTAGTCCAAGTTACTGTAAGTTTTCAAAAGTAATCACACAGGTACTAGAATCGGCAACGGTGATAGGCACGGCAACAGAAGAACAGTCGTGGATACCACAGAAGAACAACCACAGATACTGCACGCAACCGACATATATATATGTCCTTCTCTTTACTTTTCCCTGGAGAAAGATGAGTATCCCTGTCTTTTTACTATTCGGATATCACCAATTTTTCATATCCTCATTTTTCTCTATTGTTCATTGTTCTTATTTTGTCACGAGGACAGAGTACATCGGACTAATTGGAACGATCGATCAAGTAATCGCATAACAGTCAAAAATGTCACTCCTACTTGAATTTTGACATTGTGTAAGGTGACACCTCCCAACAGGTTCGAATTCTGTATCTCATGTCATCATTTTACATTTCATTTTTATGGAGTTGGTCCGTAGTTGGCCTGTTAAGACAGGTCAAATCAGATCAATCTCCATCTTTCTTTCGCGCATCTCTGTATACTTGTCGCAGTGCATTGGCTTGTTAAGACAGGTCAATGCTGCGACGTTGTTGTACACGAATTATATGACCACCATGGTCCTCTGGGACCTCACACTATTTTTTACTATATTTTTTTATATATTTGAGTTAGTAAGATATTTTTATAAATATCTGATAAAAACAACACAAAAACAAATATATGCACAAAATTATTTTTAAGTATGTGCATTTTTTTTCATTCTCAAATATAATAAATAACATTATAACTAATAGGCTAAGTCTAGACAATCTGATGGTATAATAATTTGATTATAAGGAGCCTCATGTTTCAAATAATCAAATTTTATTATATACATTTAAATTTGTAGCAATCTATTGTGCTTTAAAGACTTGAGAAGAATATAATTAACAATTTAGAGGTGTATTGTTAAATTATTATTATTATATGACCTACGTTGTGGAAAATGATTAATCTGGCAATGATCTGGAACTGAATGTGTCAGAAAATTGAGATTTAATCTATATTATGTGTATTTGTAGCTCTTTCAGTACAAATGTGATCTTCTAGAATTACATTTTCCTGCACAAGATCTTTTTACAGTCTCATTGAAGAAGATACTGTCTTTGTATATGATAAACAAGATCATCCCTCCGTCTTATGGGGTGATTCTGTTAGGAGTGCACAATAGATCACTGGTCAATTGTAATGCCATGGTTGTTTAATGCGACTAAATAGATAATAGATCAAATGGACATGTAGCTTGTTTTGTGTTTCATTTATTATCATTTATTTTTTATAATATATTTGTTTTATAAAAATAAATGATATAATGGCCTCCTATCTTATTTTGATCATATGTAATTGAAATTATATGATGCCTATCAATTAATGCAAAAATATGATAAATTTGTTCATAGACTCAGGGCCAAACCCACCCAAGAAAAAATTTGATGTGTGAGATCTGGAATTGAACCTGAATCAAAACATTATAAGCTAACATTTTATTGCAGCTATCCAATAGACAAATAACAATAGTAGTTTTCTATGAATGTTTAAAACATGGTATTTTCAATGAATTAAAATGCTTTTATGTTTTCTTTATTTAGTCGATGAAACATTCAATGCCATATTATCGCTGATTTTTGATTAATGCTTATAATGAATTATTATGATTAATGCTTTCTTGTAGAGGTTAGATATGTTATTGAAAGTTGTTAAATAATAGTAATATTGATGTTTAGAGACATTTTCTGTTTTCAGTTTTATGCTGCTTTCTAAATCAAACATTAGTAAACAATGTTCTGATTACAAAAATCTAACTGTGACATTATGCTGGTTTTAAAATGGCAGTTACTAAATGGAAGGGCATTCCAATGCTTAGTATGGAATTCTTATATATCTTTAGGTATAGTCAAAAGAAAAATTGAAAGGTGGAGTTCAGCAGACTGGGTCCAAGTCCCTCCTGAAATAAGATGTAGACTTGGAATTGAATCCAAATACTCCAGCTGATAAAACAACAGTTTTACTGTGCAGTCTTTGTTAATGGAAGTTGTTATAATGCTTTGAATTTGGTTGTTGGTACTTTTTTCACTTTTGAATATTGCTAATACTTTATATTAAATTCTAATATAGATACAAGCACTTACAGCAGCTTTGAGATAAAATCTTTTTTAATGAATGAACGTTTTTGGCATTTTATGCCATCATCAGGTTCAATTGTAATTAAAAAGTTCCAGAAAGAATTAAACCTGATGATGGTGTAAAACCCCAAAAACGTTCTTCATTAAAAAATATTTTATCCCAAAACTGCTGTAAGTGCTTGTATCTATGCTAGAATTTGGTTGTCAGTTTCTTCATTAAAGATTTTCTCTAAAAAAACTTCATTATTTATATTATGTTCTGAAAATCAACATTAATTATAAAAGTTATTTTATTGTTGTTTATGAAATTAGATGATATTTTGATATATTTCAACAAAAAAGCAGATTATATTTTTTTAGCTCAAAAAATGCATTATAAATATTTTTTATGGTAATTTAGATCTCTGTTTATGAACATTTTTGAAAAACATTTTACTTTAACCCTAGTTTACGAGAATATATTCAAATTTTCATAAATGTGCAGCTATGAATTAAATATATTTCTTAATTGATTCCTAAATAAATTAGAAGTTAATTTTTGATATCCTAAAGCAATTAATAATATTTAAATAAATAATTTAATATACATAATAAGAATATATTAATGCATTAATATTAATAGAAACATGAACAAATAAATAAAACATAAAATAGTAAATAAATAGAGCTACACAGAAATAACTATTCTTCCTTAACTACTATAATATTCATGATGATTAATAGAATTCTTTAGAATTATTTTATCAAAACAATACATAAATCAAATATACGGAAACTTGTTTAATGTTACTCATCAGGCTTTTCAGTTGAATCAATTAGCTTCAGATTTCTTTAGAAGCATTGCTTATGGACTGAAACTTGTTGAATCCACTTACATGCAATCGACTAACAAAAATTGGCAACATATGTAATAATCATATCATTAATAAAAAAATTAATTATTAATATAAACAATGAGATCTTTTGGATTGGAGTAGATTAGCTGATGATTATTATTCTGCAGTTTTCCTTTGTTTTATGAGAAATATTAACTTTATTTTTTTTAAAATGTATTACATTTCTGTCGCATTCAACCATAAAATAGAATATAACATCAAAAAATATTTTGCATAATTTTATTATAAAATTACAAAAATTGTTTTAAACCTTTAAAAAGAAATATTATATGATTAATTTATTTCATTATGTATCTGTTGTTGTTTTCCAGAAATTGTTAATAATAATACTAATAATAATAATAATAATAATAAATATTTTCTGGACATAACACATGTTGAATTATATTAGCATTTGCTACATTGTCTGTTTATTTTTTAATAGAAGGAAATTACTTTATTTTGAATGTAAATAGAATAAACAGTATTAAATGCATCAAGATTTACATAGATGTTATCATTATATTTTTCTTGGCTCTTAGTATTAAACAGGAAAACATTGGAAAAACAGTCAACTTATATTTGAAAGAATGATTAATGGATATGAAAACATTTATATATTTAATTTTCTGAAATAATGGATTATGGCTGTGTAAGTTTTTATGAATTTTCAATGTTTATGCTTAACCATTAATAATCTGTGCAATAATTAGTGCTCTCAAATTGAATTTGTTCTTGAAGTGCATATTTATGCTTGATATACAGTAAAATTTACTTATAGTGACATTATAGAGATTTCGATTATAATTATATTGGAATATTAATGAAGTATGAAAAATATCATTTGGTAAGAATGGGAACATTATTAGATTTGTTAATCAAAATCTAAAGTTGCTATAAATGATTATACTGTAATTCTATAAAATATTTGTTTATTTTGTTTATATTTGTAAGCTTTTTGTGTGTTTTGTATTTCTTAGTTTTCATATTATCAGTTTTTTTTTCATATTTTTTAGTTGATAGTCCATTATGATTAAATATATTTTCTCTGATTTATTTGCAAAAATTAATATTATTCTAAATTAGAATACGGTGAGTCCTTGTTTAATGCCAACATTAGATTTCTGAAAATCAAGACTAACTGAAATGATGTTAATTAAAACCAAAAATCCCACAGTCTTAGTATTATAAACTGAGATTGTGTTTTTAGTTCTGATTGATATAAATGTTTTCATATCAATCAGAAAGATTGATACTAAAAGGAATGATGTTTGATAATTTTTCTAATCTAACTAAACATAATTGTTCAATAATGAAATGAAATAAAATAAAATCATGATTTAATTATCTACTTTAATTTTAAAATGTTATGTAGCAATTATAAATCATGCCTTATGGGTAAAGAAATTTATTTTTTAATAAAAGACAGTTTATTATTCACAGGTGTTATAACTGTGAATAGTTTTTTAGTTTAATAGTTATTCACTAATCAATAAACAGCAGTGCCACTACAGGACCTATCACAAGTTGCTAACACTCTTGAAATCTGTCTGATTGCACAGAATAGAAATAAATAAATCTGGAATGAAGTCTTTATATAAATTTTCAAAGAGATGGGTCCTAATTCAACTTTCCAATCTCTGATTGGAAAGTTGAAGTCAGTCCAATTGAGTGTTCTCTGTATATTTGAATTAATATATTGTTCATAGAAAATATTGTATTATTTGAGTTAATGCTCATAAAAAAATACGGTTACCTTGTTTTCGTTAACTACTATTAGTTTCCATTTCATTTTTTTCTATTATGAAAAGAAATGTGAGAGAATGTTATTCCATTTTGCACCCTTAAAATCTTTGTTTTTGATTAATTAATTTAGTTTTTGCTGGCAATATAATAGCTTGATGTTAACTGAGATGGCATTAAATGAGGACCTACTGTAATTAATTCTGAATTGTATGTATGTATGTATGTATGTACATATATATATATAAATATCTCCAATTATAATTATAATATACATTATAAATTATAATTGAAGATTATGATTGTAGTAAGCTATATTTACAATACAATTATTTATTAAAACAACTGTTTCAATATTGTTGAAATTTTGATTTGATTGATTGATGCTTTTAATGAAAAGAACTTTGAATGGCATTAAATAAAAAAAATTTAAATAATTCAATAATAAAATCAGTATTTTAAATAAAAAAATCCTTTTTAAGTGCTGCATGCAATAAGCTCTTTATTTGTATCTTTTTCAAAGCTGATTAATTATTAAACAAAGAAAAATTTTTAATTTATTATTTAATGAAAAATCCTGGCTGAAAAAATATTCAACTTAGTTCATATATTATATATAATAAGATATTAGCCTGAAAATAAGCCAATTTTTTAAGCAAATCAACAATAAAATATTGATTTGTTTAAAAACTTGTAACTGTGTCTTGTATTTGAGATCCTGAAATAAGTACTAATCAAAAGATTAGATTTTTGACAGAAGCTCTTTCATTTTTATATTTAACGTGAAGTTGATTTATATAAACTTATAAAATATTTTTCTGTTGAACCATTGAATTGCATTAAGCCGACTGTGATCTGACATCAGGAGCAATTTCTCTAGTCACGTGACCATTCCCTAAGATGTCGCTGGATGCGACCCTGGCTAAGTTAAATCGATGCCACACTATGACGTTGTTTTCATAGCCAATCAACATTTTCCAACCATTTAACATTATAACATTTCTAACATTTCTCGAACATTTGTTTATCTATCGGGTAATGGTGATGTATGAAAATCTATAAGAAAACTTTCATATCTTCTTTCAAAACTGGAAGATGACGCGTTAAGCGTTGAAAACATTAGTATTAAAGTTTATTTTTTATTATTACACCTGCTATAAAGTGCTTGCTTCTTGACACATTTGTAAAAGAAAACTTTCATCTTCAAGAGTCCACCGAACTGAATTTACATTTGCTGTTTTTTCAAATTAATCTAAAATCCAAATATGCATGCTCGACTTTCCAAAGTTTTCACTGCGCATGTCCCATCACACCAAATATCAAACATGTTTGATGTTGGGAAAGTTGCTTGCTCTGCCTCTTTTTTGTCGGAGGTGACGATGTCGTTGCAATGACTAGTCGTAACGTATTATTTTGGTATGACGTTGAAGGCAACTGGATTGCTGCAATATCGACTAGTTTGCGGCCGGCCTTATGCAATTTTAAAATATGTTTGATATAAAAAAATTTTTGATTATTCATTTAATTTATTGAGATAATATATTAGACTACACCATTTTATTAACAGCAGATAGTGATGCCAGAACTTTTGATCAAGTTTGTGTGAGAATAGTATAAATTTACAGTTCATATTTGAAAAAAAAATTTTGTAGTTAACAGAATACAGTATTGGTGCGATATTTTGTTTCTTGTATGGGACACAGATTGCATTACCAACAGTTGTGTACTGAATAGCTTCATTGAAAATGGTGATAAAATTTCTATCTTTTTGTTCACTTTATATGAATGATAATTCTATATGACTTACAAATTAAAGGTTTTTAGTTTCTCTAATATTTCTTTACAAGCTAATAGTTTTAAAAAAATCAATTTAAAAATATTGTATAAAAATCACACAATATTTTAGTTTATATTTTATAAATTCATGAATAAAAATCTCTCTGATTGTGACTATGAACACTTTTTATTTTATTTATTTTATTAGTTCAGATTTAATAAATTTATTAAATTTTCTTTTAAAATCAAATTAAAAATGGATTTTCCCAAATCAGCAAATTTAAAATATCAGATGGGTTGTATAAAATTAAAATATATATATAATATTAAAAAGAGAATCACATTATTGATAATATATAAATCACTAACTATTAATTCAGTTATGATGATGGTTAATTGAAATATTTATTTTAAAAACTGATTTTTAAAAGTCATGATTTTTATTAATTTTAAATTGTAAAAATTTTATTCTCCACCTGTAATTTTATATCTTAATAACATAAAAATTTATTGATTTCTTTTTTAGAAAATATTTTATTTAAAATTGAGTTTTGGGCTGATTTTGATGATTTTTTTATTAAAAAAATATTTTAATCTTGAAAAAAATCACATTTTTTAAAAATCAATGGTAATAATTCCAAATATTAAGTTTTCTAATTATCATTTTATTATACTTTTAATTTAAAAATATTATTGACAGTAATACTATTGTAAGTAATGCTAGTTAATAATAATAATAAAAGTAGCAAACATAATACACCAAAAGCTTGCAACCAAACCCAAATTAATAAACACACTTATACCATATTACAAATACACATCAGACACAATCTTAGAAAACTCGACACACAAGATGTACTATGACAGAACAGTCTTAACAGACAAAACCATACATCACAACAGACCAGACATCACACTCATAGACAAACAAAACAAAGTTACCTACATTATAGACATCTCAATACTCAACATACACAACATCCAGGATGCATTCACCCAAAAAATTAGCAAATACACAGAACTCTTGCAAGAAATTAACTGTCTGTGGGGAATGCAAAAAGTAGTCACAGTACCCATCATTCTATTCACAACAGGAATAATTCCTCACACTCTACACATAAGCCTCAAAACACTAGATTTACATCCCAACACATACATAACACTACAAAGGGCATCACTACTCAATACATGCAATATAGTAAGAAAGTTTCTCAGTACAGACACAGACAATTAATTAAAACACAACTAAAACATCTCAAGTAGCTATATCTTGACTCTTGTCCAATATAGCGCTTTGCTCCAGAGTTTTTCCGTGCTCACACAATGAACAACAAAATAATAATAATTATAATTATTATAATTATTATTATTTTGACAGATCACCTGCTCAAACAGATCACCTGCACAGACATAACCAAGTAGCAAACATGATACACCAAAAGCTTGCAAACACAAATTAATAAATACACTCACACCAATCCATCTTTCGTTCTAACTGCTATATTTCTCTGTGTACATACAATATTCAGTAAAAAGCACTATTCTGCAGTAAATATAAAATAAGTCTCTTTAATTTTGAGCTGTACTTTTGCGGTTAAACCTTTTCAATGGCACAAGCCTCCATCATCAGGTTACCACCAAAAGCCAACAGAATGGTAAAACAGAATACAGAACATCAAATTCAGAACGAATTCATACAATTTTTCGAACAGTAGAAATAACATTCAAAGTTTGTTCTTAGGTTGCCGTGGTGATGGGAGCATATGTGCTGGTAGCATAGAGATGTTACATATCAAGATAAATTATAAAACAAAGTAATTACAGGATACTATTAAATATTAACACATGAAATATAATGAAAATAAAACTAAAAAAGAATGTAATAACTGCAAAAAAAATATGTTTAACTAGGGGTTACAAGGATGGAAAAAAGTAGCTCAACGGGCAAAATGGAAGGACACAGGATTGATGTCAGGAGGGTCCTAGTATAGGTGGAAGCTTAAGGGCTGTTAAATCAGCCGGTGCATTTGTCTATGATCTTTGGATGCTGTCTATCAAGTACTTCCATGCTGCTGGTAACTTTAAA
>WUQG02040538.1:0-10684 GCA_011317285.2 Androctonus mauritanicus | reverse complement strand
TTTCTATTAATTGAGTATTTAACACATCAATATTTTTCTCACAACTTATAGCCAAAATAGCGCCCCTAAATTTTGGCACCCCGGACAAATGTCCGGGTTGCCCGCCCCTAGAGCGGGCCCTGATTAGAGATGCCAACTGAAGGCTCAGAGATAGATAATTGGGAACTGCATTCCAGTTGCTGAAAGCTGCTGGTAATACTAATGCTTTCCCTTTTTGTCTTAAAAGATGGATCACTCAAAGAGTTGTTATCACCCTGAGTATTTAAATTATTGGATCCACATAGTAGAAATAAAACATGTAATAATGTTTTATTCTTACATATGATGGATGCTACTAGAAATCAAAAATTAATTGTAATTTAATTATGATTAATTTTGATTTCCAGTTTAATTATAGTATTAACAATGTTAAATTTTTGTTTCATCATTTTTTATAATAATAATGTAAAATTTCTATTATAAAAAATCAAAAATAGATCTAAAATGAGTTTATGCAAAATATTAAAAATTTCAACTATTTTAACTGTGCTTCTTGCATATTGTTTATTAGGTATTTTTGTAAGTTCATGAACACGAATTTACATTCTAAGCACTTTAATAGCAGGAAATGATGCATAAGAGTGCTTTATTAAAATTAATGTTTTCAGTACAAACATATCCTCTTCAGCCTGAACAATATCAAATTATATAAAATATTTAAAAATTAAGCAAGTTTTGTTCTAGAATTACATAAAAAATAATTTAAAGATATAAAAATTGAAACAGCAATGCTCTAATCTTGATACCATGTTCCTAAGATCTGATGCATACAAACATAATAATAAATGTACATATTATAACTAAAGGTTCCTAGAACAAAAAATAAAAATTGCTCATTTGTAATGGCTTAAAATATGTTATAATTCATTGTTCATAGCAAACAGCCACGCTTTTGAAAGATTTTTTTGAGAGTTGCTCCTTTATTAAATCACTTACTTGACTTTGACATAATATCCTTATAATTTCCCTTAAATTGCCTTCTTTTGGTTACTACATGCTGTTAAAACTTTGACATCTTCCCATTTTATTTCCACTTTATTTTAATATAAATAATATGGAAATACAAATTTTATAACATTTTATTATATTTTATGATCTATTAACATGTCTGAAGAAGGATTTTTACTGGAATCCTCAAGATAACTACTAGAAAACAACATTTAAATTTTATTAATAATAGTTAAGGAATTAATGTGTCTAGTGCATGGATCTACTCATATTAGTTAAATATGCATTAAACTTTAGTAAAAAAATTAAAAATAAAATAAAACTAAAGTTATTTGTATTTTTTATTTTGTATTAATTTATGCTCTGCTAATTAAAATTTGATTTATTATTAGTGATGATTATATAATTATAAATCAAATTTTAAATTGTTTTTGTCTTGCATGTGATCATCTACTAAAATACAAATTGTAGTACTTTGAATATTTAAAAATTTTTGTTCTATTTTATTTCATGTATTTTTAATATAAATATGTTCTATAGGGCTGTTCAGAAAGTAATTTTGGTTTTTTCCCACAAATGGCATTAGTTATATTTTTAACCCATTAATTTCATTCTATGCTATATTGTTATTATATATTTTGATAGCTAAGATTTCAAGGTTTATTTATAAAAAACTTTTTCAATTCTGTGCAATTGTTTTTTTTTTATATTGTATCAAAAATGGAAAACAAAAAGGAACATTTTTGGCATATTTTGCTTTTTTATTACTGAAAAGGTAAGAATGCTGTTCAAGCAAAAAAAAAGTTATGTGAAGTGTATGGAGATGTGTTAACAGAATGCTAGTGCTAAAACTGGTTTGTAAAATTTCGTTCTGACAATTTTGATATTAAAGATGCATGACATTCTAGAAGGCCAGTTGAAGCTGATGAAGACAAAATAAAGCTATTGGCTGAAGTAAACTGCTGAATAACACCACGAGAAATGCTATGAGATTGAATTTGTCAAATTTGACTATTCATGATCATATGAAATGACTTGGTTTTATTTCAAAGCTCGATATTTGGATTCCATACATTCTCAAGGAAAGAGATTTGCTCCATCGTATTGACGTCTGTAATTTGCTGCTCAAACATCAAGAAGACAATCTGTTTCTGAAACAAATCATAACTGGTGATGAAAAATGGATTGTTTACAACAATGTTGAATGCAAGAGATCATGGAACAGAAGAGATGAGCCAGCTCAAAGCACTTCAAAAGAAGATATTCATCGAAAAAAGTGAGACTCTGGTGAAATTTCAAGCGAAATATTATTATTTTTTGAACTTCTAGTAGACAATTCCACAATTAATTCACAAGTGTACTGCCATCAATTGAATAAATTGAGTGATTCCATCAAACAGAAGAGGCCAGAATTGATTAACAGAAAAGGTGTAGTGTTTCACTATGATAATGCCTGACCTCATACAAGTTTAATGACTCGCCAGAAGCTGTTGCAGCTTGGATGGGATGTGTTGGTGTATTCACCATATTCATCAGATCTGGCAGCCTCCGATTATTACTTGCTGGTCTTTACAAAATTCTTTAAACGACAAAACATTTAGTTCAAATGAGGATGTTTGACATCCTCATTTGAACTAAATGTTTCAAATGAGGATGAATTTATTTTAATGTTTCAAAAATCACTTAGTTCAATTTTTTGCAAGCAAAGATCAAAAGTTCTATGAGCATGGAATCATGCTACTGCCAAAAAGATGGCAAAATATATTGGACCAAAATGGTCATTATATAATTGAATAAAATATTTATATACTATAAAAAATTTGTTCATTTTCTTGAAAAAAATGAAATTACTTTCTGAACAACTCTATATTTACTGCTGATAATGGCTATATATTAGCTGAAAGTACTTTGATTAGAATAAAAGAGTATTATTTTACTGCATAGAAATGTTTGTTTTTTCTTATCTTTGAAGTTTATATGATAAAGCAGCATATTATAATGTTATTTTTAGGATTAAAAAAAGGAAACCTAGAATTTATCAAGATATGCATCTAAGACACAACATTGATATTTAATATCATATTTGATATATTTTGTAAATTTATAACTAATTAAGACAAAATACTTGATTTGTTTTTTAAATAGACACCAAATTTGGCTTGCTATTATTCAGGAAGTCTACTAATTTAGAAATGTCAAGTGCCTTTTTATAATTTTGTCTGGACTAAAGAAAATATTAGACCATTCATTACCAGAGTATCAATGTTGAATCTGTATACTGCTATATAATTTATTAAACTATTCAGTTTTCAGAATAAGTACTGTTATATATTTCTTTCATATATTGAACACTAACATATTTTCTTTACAGTTAGAAGCCATCACAATAATCATTAAAATACAGGATTCTCTTTCTGTATCTTAATAAAAAATGATAGTCATTAACTTCTGACTTTATTGACTGAATAACCTGACTGTTAAATCAGGATTATTTTAATGAAACTAGTAATTAGTCAAAAGCATCCCACTTTATTGTTATAGTAACCATGTCTTCTAACTGCAAAGGAAGAGAATATGCTAGTATTCAATATATCAAAGAAATGGTATTATAGCTTGCTTTAAATTGAAAGATGCTGAGAATATTAAGTCCACAAATGCGAATTAGGAAGAATATTTACATTCAAACTTCATTCTATACATTTCCCATTACAGTAATGGAACTGGAAAAATTGATAGGAAGTTCAGCTGTAGCTGTGAATAAATGGCTTTCAACTCATGAATACTGAAAAATTATTGTTTATATTTTATATGAGTAAATTTATATATATTGAGTTTACGAACACAAGGATTTATTATATGTTTTTATTAGATTTGATTTATTATGTTTTTATTTTATCAATTTTTACTTGTAATGGTTTTATTATGTGCATTTTCATTTATATCTTATTTGTAATGTGTTATTTTTAATGCCTCCACTTGCATTTCCATATTATTACAATTTTACTTGCATGAGTCATTTCACTTTTGATCCTTAATATATATTTTGTAACATCATTTTACATTTTTATTGCAATATGAACAGTTTTCTCAATCCAACAGGATAGTAATTTAACACAGTTCTCTCTCCAATGGTTCTTGGCTAACATAAATAAATAAATAACCTGGAGAAACATCCTGGCTCTCTCTGTAACAATTTCTTCCTGATTTAAGCTGATGTAGACCAGTTGACAATGGTAGAAAACATTTCTTTTCTGAAATAAAAGATTATTTCTGCCTAGTGTTGTGTCATTTTTATGTCTTTTTATAAATAACAAAATGTCTATGACTGAAGCACTTTTATGGCTGTATTCTGAACAGCGAGTAAACTCTTGAGTTGGCTAACTCGAGTTGGATGCTAACTTTGAGTGAGATGTAGAGTTACTCCACATTGGTATTCTGAGAGAAATTTGACCTTCAATTTCAACAACTCGAGAGTTAACATTTTCAAACGGTACTGTTTCAAGGTTAAATGAGAAATTGTTTGAAAGGTGTAATTTCATTGGTTTAATAAAGTCATGTGTTATACCACATTAATTGTATTTGTAATCAAAGATGGCAGACGCAGCAGTTTATGAACTCTGTTAGGAAAAATTTTAGTTCTTATGAAAAAGAATATAAAGCAAGCATTCAGTTTATTTGCATTTAAATTATTAATTTAACTTTCTTAAAATCTAGTAAGTACTATTAATATTTACGTGTTTTCATTTTACTTCAGTTCTAGGAAGTTAGGTAAATTCCTGGCAAAGTTGCACTATTAGAAAGCAACTTTATCGACTACTCTGCAACATGAAGGTTGACTTAAATTCGTTAGATTTCCTATCACTATTTGAAATGTTCCTGTCATGTAAAAATGCAAAGCAATCAATATCTGTTCAAGAGATGTTATAATACCTTTTCTTGAAGCTAACTGTTGTCCAAAAGGTATGAATAAGAATTTGAAAAGCTCAAAGAATGTTACAACAGTAGTTTTGGAACATCTTCCTCCCACACTGGGTTTCTCAACAATTTACACTGCTTATTCTAGCATAACTAATTATTATTTCCTGCTAATTGGCTAATTATAATCATTCCAAAGAAAATTATTTTATTGTATACAAAGTAATGCTTTCGAAATACTTAGATTCCCTCTTCAGCTTTATACAACAAATTAAATTCTGTTCCATTTTATTAACATTTAAAATTAAATCAAACAATATTACTATGGTAAAGTAAAATGTATGCTGCACTAAACGAGTTTTCTTATTTTAAAAAGTTTTTCATATTAAATTATTATTACATATAATAATAAATTTATATATCTATAAAGAATTTCAGTAAACTGTTAATTTAGATAAAACTTCCAGGCACTACTCAATTCTCCAGGATCTACAATATCGATAAGTTTAATTGGTTGATTTTTCTTTTTTAATATAGCTAGAGATTCTTCCTACCTTCCTCTAATGTGGGTTTTCTTGTCCCAATGACATTGAAAAGGAAAAAAACCACCACTGCATTGGCACAAAATGCTGTAAACAATATTTTACATATAAACTGGGATAGTGCAAAAATCATTAAGACATAAGAAAACCCACATATAGGAAGGTGGAAAGAATCTCTAGCTATATTAAAAAAGAAAAACAACCAATTAAACTTATCAATATTGTAGATCCTGGAGAATTGAGTAGTGCATGGAAGTTTTGTCTAAATTAACAATTTATTGAAGTTCTTTATATATAAAAATTTATTATTGTATGTAATAATAATTTAATATGAAAAACTTTTTAAAATTAAAATAAGAAAACTTGTTTAGGTGGCATGTGTTTTAATTACCATAGTAATATTGTTTAATTTTAAATGTTAACAAAATGGAATAGAATTTAACTTGTTGTATAAAGCTGAAGAGGGAATCTAAGTATTCCAAAAGCACTACTTTGTATACAATAAAGTAATTTTCTTTGAGATGATTATTATTTCCTGCTATTTGGCTAATTATAATTAGTTATGTTAGAATAAGCAGTGTAAATCATTGAGAAATAAACATTTATACTTAAGAACATAAAATTTTATTTTCAAGTTTCAGAAAATTTCAAAAATTTCAAGAATTTTAAACCTGATGATAATAAAATACTCCAGAAACCAATATAATATAAATTACACAGTTAATAATATTATAGAAGTATTTCAAGATGGTGGCAATACACTAAGAAATCCTCAATTTATAATCAGGACTTTTCATTCAAATCTGTGAAATAAGAACTTCTAATTGGTACAGCTGTGAAATAAATTATGAAATATAGTATATACTATTATTTCAATACTTTTGGAGTCAAAATAACAACAGTTCCTGAGTTGCAAACAGAGAATTTACATCCAAATTATGTTCATAATTTGAGAAGTACATATAATAAAAATAAATATATTGATTTTTAATAAAATTGAAGTTGTAAATGGAATTAAGTAGTTACAATAATGCCAGGTATAAGCACACAACAACAAGCGTATTTAATATACCAAAAATATTTTATTATAAAATACTTTCCAGTATTAACTCATCATCAATAAACTATAGATTGAAAACAGTAGCTTACTGATGATGGGTTAATATCCAAAAGTACTTTATGATAAAGTAAGCTTGTTGTTGTGTGTTAATTTTGTTTCCTAAATCAGGATTTTATTTATTATCCAATTATATTGTCTTCTACAGGAACCTACCTGTGAAATTACATGATAGTTTAAAATTACTTGATTTGCACCCATTCATATACTACCAATTACAGAAAGCAACTATTCTCAACATTTATTATATTGTTTGTAAATTCTTGTATTTCAATTAATACATTCCGCTAGTTGTCTATAGTAATTTGTGTAACCTGTACAATAGGAATTGCACCCTGCTAACAACAGGAGCAAATCACAAAGGAAAGCACTAAAAAGCAGTTTCATAAAAATAAACAACTTTTTTTAATAGAAAACTTCAGAATGTTTCAGTAAAACTAGTGACCATCTTCAGCTACCATACAGAATATAGAATCATAAACATCAAAGAACACATTATAAAAATACAAAAATTTTTAAAAAACTGGAAGCACATGCTTCCATGATAACAGAGGATAATTAAATCTGAACAAAAAATCAGATATCAATTACAGAAAATTTAGTAATACTAAAAATAAAAGATTTAGATATTTTTAATTCCATATTTCCAAGTGGATAAGACATACACTCATGAATAGTCACTAATAACATTTTTTGAATAGGAACTTTTTAGTATTTGTAGTGCTTTGGCAAATTACCTTTTCCTGAGAGAGTATCACAAGTTTGTATGATTTTTGCCATATCCCATTCTATATGCACATCATACTTGTAAGCCTTTCCAGCTAGTGTAGTTTTTAGCTCCAAATTTCAAATCCTTCTTGTGCTCCAATTTGCCTCTTAGATTTCTCTTGGTTAGGATGATGTATTTTTGTCAATTAAAGTCTATATTAGATAGGGGAACAATGTAGACATTTGACCTAGCATATTCTACATGCTTGTCTTTTTCATTTTAGAGATGATTTAAAGTAATAGGCTGTCTTCAGGCTGCTAGCTTGATGTTCCTTGATCTGGCTAAGCTTCTTACTGTTTTTAATCTATTGATTGAATATGGCGTAGGGAGAAACATGGTAATTTCTTGCATGGCATTTACTACAGTATAATCCAAATGCCAGTTGCCATTATCACTAGAAAGATTAGATTTTTTTAACATCGTCAAAGATTCTCTGTGTGTATCTATAAAGATAAACGTTAGTAGCACTAAGGCAGGATTTTGTTTGTAGAAATATAGGACACAATCAAAAAGTCAAAGTAGCTACTTTTTAGCTGCATGGTGTTTACTGGTACATTAGGCAAATGACTTTCATTTCCAGATTGTACCTAAGACAATAGTTTATAATCTTAGGCACAATTTGGTTATCTAAATAAAAGCTCATTACTTATCTATCAATAATAATGAAGAATAAAAATTTTCTAGCATTTATATGATATAAATAATTTCTTTATTATTATAATTTGCTTGATTTTAAAAAATATGTTTTCATTTCTTTAGATAAATAAACCATTATTTAATCATAAACTATTGATTTTTTTTTACTTTTAGTTACTTTTTATTATGATGAAATTTCACTGTTGAGAACAGAAATTTGTTTTAACATTATATCTATGAAAAACTGATTCTTTGTTTATGAGTTCTGATTTTATGAATGCACTCCAGGAATGAATTGACTTGTAAAGTCAAGAACTATTTGCATTGCAAACTTCTCAAAACTATCAAGATATTGTGAATCTTAATACCTTTCTAGATTCTTCTGGAAAATATTACCTTTCTTTACTAAAAAGGTAAGAATATCAAATAACAATCTCAATTCAAATGACACGATGGATGATCTGTTTAATTATTTTAAAAGAAAGTTTTCGCAGTCTTTAAACAATAACTCTCAATGTTCATTCTTTGAAAATACCCCAGACCGCGTAATCTATAGAAATTGACTGTGCTCATTTTACCCCAGACCGCGTAATCAATAATTGACTGTGCTCATTTTAAAAAGACTTTACGTTCCTTGAAGAGTTCTGCTATAGGGCCAGATTCAATCCCTATAACAATAAGAAAATATTGAATCTACTGAAAATTGAGTGAAATGTGATCTTTAAATGAATGATAAATTGCACATGAAGAACTACGTAAAACACGAGAAAAAAACCGCAAATTAGTTACAGAAAGAAAAATATCTCTAAAGTATAACCAAAAAATTTATTTTAAATAAAGCGAAGCAACTATTTAAACGCTAAGAAGACAATTAAACACAATATTCAAGTAAAATAAATTACTTCAAACGTTTTATTATTAAAAATGATTTTGTATTTTTAAACGTTTTATTATTAAAAATGATTTTGTATTTTTTCTGTATTTTTACAGGAATTAGTTGTCTTGTTAGACAACTAATTCCTGTAAAAATACAGAAAATAAATGATAAGAATAATAGAAAATACATAATATTCTGTACAAAAATCGTAAAAATTTAGCGATAAGTATTCACATTCCAAAATTATCTGAGTACTTTGTCAATTATGATTAAAATTTTTTCTCGGGATACCCTTTGAAAATATTTATCTTGGGGTCCGGCCTGTCGACCTCTTTATCCAGCATCCGGCTGACCCCTGCTCAGGGATGGGCGACATGTGGAAGGGCTTGTTTCGCCCCGCCACTTAGTACTCTTAGTAAGTGCAAAGTGACGTCATCTGTTGACAAAAAAATCAAAATTTTCTCATAGATTTCACGATTATGCTCGTAGGTTTTTCAAAACTATATTTTATTCGATAGAGAAATGTTTCTAAACATTTCTCTATCGAATTAATCTATTGCACTTGACGACAGATTATATTTCAATCTTGAATTTTCTACTCACGATTATGTTAAAAATGTAGTCAATTAGTTTGGTTGATTGCCAGAAAGCTATCTGATTTTCATATTATTTTCAACTTTCCCAAATAATTCTCCGACATAAACAATAGTATTTCTTAGTTAATCAATGGTTCCTCGAAAGAAAACGCATGATGTTTTTACTCAAATAATTCGCTTTAAAAAGTAATCGTAGTTATTGTTACTTTTAGTTCATTAGCACAGAAGCGTAACCGAATACAATACATCAAACAGAATAAGACACAAGTAATTCTGGAAAGAACCATTTTCCTGGTTTTTGAACTTATCGTTTATTTTGAAACGTATGGAAAATATATGATAAAAATCACCTTCGATAGCATAATATATCTGCTGAATGTCAAAAATTCCATTACTGTAAATAGTTCTATAGTAACACAGAAATTTCAGTAAGTTAAATCAATCATTTTTAACAACTTTGAAATGATTTAGGTAGATTTATATTTTAAAGTTTCATGAATAATCCTTCAAATTCTACTTAATAGTCTGACTACCGTGCAAACTTTTATAAAATTCAATCAAATAATCGAAAATTTATTAGGGAGGAAACTTCCAAAGTCGAACTTCCACCATTTTAAAATATTTTAAGGTAACGGGATAATTTATGTCATGGCGATCTTCTTCAGAAGATTTCGTTCTCTTAAGAAATTTCATAAAACTTCCGTAAATAGTTCAAATATACTTTGTCGGAAACATGATGATCTTCTAAAAAATGGTGTTGAGAAATGTGAAATTCCGTATAAAAATGCCTCTCAATTAGATATACAAATGATTAAAATATCATCCCATTAAATGAACAGGGCGATTCGAGAACTTGTAAGAAGAACAAATCTGGGACCAATATAAGAACAGGCGTTTTTTCTCAAAAGATGACGCCAATTTTCCACTCAGTAAAGGAAGGTTTACACCAAGCGCAAGCGCTAACGCCGCAAATATTTTTGTGCGGCGTAGAAATGTGCGCCGCAAAACATGACGTCACCAAATGCCGAAGGAAGCGCCGATCTGTTCTTTAAAGACACTCGGCGTTCCGCTTTCTTCCCACAATGCATCTGTACTCTGTCGAACTTCGTCTATCCTTCTTCCACCATTTGCAATTCTAAATTAGCAGTGCGCATGTCCAACGCCGGCGTTGGTCTAAAGGCCGTGACACACTGAACGCGATGCGTAGCGAAATGTTAGAAAGCAACTTTGCGCGGTTACGCGCGT
>WUQG02040527.1:0-10684 GCA_011317285.2 Androctonus mauritanicus | reverse complement strand
ATAAATTTGGAATAAACTGTACAATTACAGTTTATTCCAAATTTATTCGCCAGGGGGAGTTAGTGCTTGTTTCGGCTTACATTTGGATTACGGTAATCAACCTTCTGTGTGGTTGTTTAGTAATGATTTATTTTAAATAATTTTTCAAATAATTTAAAACTGGTATAAAAAAGAAATTAAAACTATATCTCTATTATATTGATTACTGCCTTTGTCAGCTCTTTATCATAGACAAAAATTTCTAGGCTTATTGTACTCTAAATCAGGGGTGGCCAACAAGTCAATCGTGATCGACCAATTGATCACGAAGCCAATTTTTGTCGATTGCTCGTGATGTCTTAACTTAATAACCGATTAGACTATGTGATAAATAGAACACTAATTTAGAACCCTAGTTAGGGTGGCAGTAAGGACGTTCTATTTACACTGCACTAGACCAGGACACACCTCCCTCTCCCCACTTAAACTATGCCTATGACAACAAGTCGATTGCAACACATTTTTAAGATAAAAAGTAGATTTTATGTACACAAAAGTTGGCCACCCCTGCTCTAGATCATACACCATTTTTGTGCTATACTGTACAGTTGCCAGCACAATGGTTTTTACATTGGTCTTACAGGTTAGTTTGGAGTTTGCTATAGTGAGAATTAGTAGGAGTGCTCAGTCATGGCATGCAATGTTAAATTACAATTCAAGAACACTGTTTTTGTTCTTCATACAATCAGATAAAGTGCTACAATCACAATTTTTCAACATATGCAAGTGTAGCTAGGTTTTATCTTGGAAATATCAAATTATTAGTTTGTGACTTATTTGCAAATTATTATCGTAATTATGTTTTGGTTATCAAAAAACTAAAGTAAATATTTTTTATTCACTTACCTATTTTTTTATTTTGATGCCAAAAGTTTTTATAAATGATGGTAATACAAAGAAATTTTGATATTCTTTGCATGGCACATAGAACTCAAAAAGTTGAGAACCGCTGTTCTAGAGTATCAAAAAATGAAAAATACTGTATTGATTTTGAATGTTTTATATTAATGCATTAGTTAATGTGATAAAAATTACTTATTTATTTAATAAGCAATTTTGTTAATTTTTTAAATTTGTTTTAATTAATGTATCATAACTTACTCAATTAGGAAAATATTAATCAAATAATCTAAACCAGTCAAATGATCTCTAGTGTATTATTTTGAAATTAAACTGTATTTAATAATTATTAATTTAGGCTTCAGTGATATTATTTATTGGATCAATAATTAATTAAATTTAGGCTAATGTAATATCATCTGTTATTTAATAATTGAACTTTTAAATTTTTGACTAGATTCCAAAATATAGCAGCATATTGGCCTAGTCAATAAATGATCTAAATTAATCAATATATAAATTTCCCTAAATGGAAATCTGCTAATTGCTTTGTAGTCTAACTGGTTAATCATTGGGATGACAGCATGAAGTTCTTGGTTCAATTCTGGGTCAAGGCAAATTTTTATTTTGGGAATTTAATCAAAAATTAAAGTTCAGTTATTAAGTAATGGATGGTACTCTTTAGTCTAAATTTAAATAATTAATCATTAATAATAGATAGTAATATCATAGCCTAAATTAATAAAATAATTATTAAAACAGTTTAATTCTAAAATAGTATGCTAAAGGTCATTTGGTTAGTTTAGATTATTTGATTGTTTATAACTAATTTATTTATAACTAAATTTAATATTAATAAGATATTTTTAATATCCAAAAAATTAAATATAATTTAATAAGAGAATTAATATGATTAAATTAACACATAATAATTAAAATTAAATTTTTGAATTTATTCAATTTATTATTTTAACAATTATATTAATTTTTGATGATATAATAATATATTAGGACTCAGGAACTTCATGAACAATGGGTTAGTATTCGCCTTACTTTCCAGACACAGCTATTACATCCTTTATCAACACGTTCCTTTAAGATAGAAGAACGTAAAGTTACTAAGCAAAGGCATGTTGTGTCAGAACAAAGATTAGTTGAAACAACTAAATCTCTTCAAATTCTGCAAGATAATGTTGATTCAATGAACAGCAAATTGGTAATTTTTCATCTAATATTATGATGATTATTTGAATTAATTTAGTGCAAAGTTTGTTCTGTTAATAAAAATTTGAATTTTAGAAACTATTAAAATAAATGAATAGGATTAAAATAATCATAGTTATGAATAATAAAATAAACAAAACACTAAACAATGATACAAAACAAAATAAACTTTTAATAGTATAAATTTTCCATAAATATCAAACAACACACCAATATATTCTACTCCACAACATAGGGACTATCCTTAGGCAAAAGTACTTTTATTTGATCTTTTTACCTAAAGATGGAAAAAAGTACTTGCATGTTGAGTAATATTTGTGAACTTTATACTATTAAAAATTTAATTTATTTTTTATCACTGTTTAGTGCATAATTTATTTTATTATTACACTCTATAAAATATATGATAAAATATAATTGTTTTTTCTTATAAATGCTATCACTTGAGGTGCATTCTGAAACTAAAATTTATATTAAAGTATTTTATTTTTTAGGAGATATTAATCCATTGAAATTTTACAATTTGCAATATTAAAAATTATCCAAAAAATATATGAATATGAATTCATTAGTCCTTTGATCATTCAAAACTATCAAATACAATTCCAGCTTTTCAGAAAAGCAAAATTGGAATATTCAAAACTGTCAATAATTATCTATTAAACCTACTTCTGAATTTTTAGAGTTCTGTTCTGAAAAATAAATTCTGAAATAATAATCTAAAGCTAGCGTTATACAAAAAACAAATAACTGGAACTTCACAGTTATTAAAAGTAATGAACAAGTGTTAGAATTAAATAATAAAAAGACATTAGTGCATTTATAACTAGTAAATTCAATAAATTGAAAAAAGCAAGTAAAATTAAATAATAATAAATTTATTAATTTGAAAGAAGAAATAATTTTAAATAATAACTTATTCTAATACTTCTACCCACTAATACAGTAATCAGACATTAATATCATTAGAGAGAATTGAGTCACTAGTACAAGATATTGTTTTGCTATATTTTGATTTGCCTCTGGACAAAAGCTTTTAGTAGTAACTTTTTTACAAGTTCTGTACTTGGCTTATTTAGATACATTCATACAACTTACAAATATTATTCACAACTGTTTATACCTATAATCATATTTCATTAATCAAACAGCACTAATAGCAGCTAAGTTTCTTTTTATTTTAAAATTACAATAATGTGAAACTTTGGAAAATACAGATGTAGGATTATTAAACAAGGATTTTTCACGTGCTATCAAATTTCATTAAAGGATAAAGTTATGATTTAAGTTTAATTTTCAAACACCCTGTATTTGGTAAGATTCTGAGTTAGTAAAGTGGATGACTGATGAGAAAGTGAGGGATATACAATGTAGCTTCAGGAGTGAAAGAGAATATATTGATTAAATTTCTCATTGCATATGATTGTGAAGAAATATCTTAATATGAAGAAGATATTCTTGATATTTTTGGATCTTGAGAAATATTTGATTAAGTGAATAAGAGTAAACTGTCTTGTATGTATTCATTATATTTAATAGAATAAAATAAGGACACAATAAACAATGATACTAAATCAACTAGGCTTTAATAGTGTAAATTGTTTGCATATAATTACATAAATAACAAGCACTTTCATTCTCAACATAGAGACCATCTTCCATTTGATAAAAAAACAGAATGACATGGAATGATATCCAATCAGCACTAGTGATGGGGAAGACATTAATAAATGGGAAACCAGAGCAAGTGGACAAGGAAGAGTGGGAAAAAGCAGAAAATTTAGCAAAACAAAACTATGCAGATGAAAACTAAAGAATGAATAGAATTGTTATGATAGAGAAAATAGATGGCTAATAGTAAGAGGGAAAAGGAGCAGACCTACTGCAAAGATAAAGAAAAATGAGGTGTTATACAGCTGCAAAAGGAAAAATAGTAAAAATGATTGACTTTCAAAAGTAGAAATAAAACAAGAAGTAAAATTATTATAAATGGAAAGGAAGATGAAAAAATAAATAAATAAAGGATTAATGTTAGAGGATAGTGTTTTATCTAGATTCAAAAAATACTTTTAAATCTAAATAAAACACTATTGTTGCAGACTAAAGTTGCAGTATCAAAATGGGAAGGCTGCTGAATGTATGGGAATGTTTTATTTCTAAAGCTTCTGTGAAATTTAAAGAGTTAACTAGGATATTAGACACTATAACTTTTTCATCCTCTCAAGCAGACGAGTACTTGCTGATAAGTACTTTATTGTATAAAGGAGGAGTAATAATTTTCTCTTTGGATATTAGAAGCATATTCTGCAATATGAGTTTCTAAGTTTCTGACAATGGTACTAATGTGAAAAATAATATAAAAATTTTTTAAATTATCTAATAAAAATTTTAAATACAATTTTATTTCAACTGTTTTGTTATAAAAATTTAAAAAAATCAACATGAGATTAACAACAGTTCACTTTTAAATTATACAATAAAAATCATTATACTTGAAAAGTAGTTCTAACCTGAAAATAGTGTACCTCAAGAGCTTTGGTAAATGTGCATTTTTTGGTGAAACAGGGTGACTTTAAATTTTTTCAGGATTTTATATATTACAGATGCAAAGATATTTTGCAAAACTTTTTAAAATTCAATTTACATTTAATATTTCTTTAAGTTTCTAATAGTCATGGTTCTTTTGAAACCTAAGAGGGCTATAGTTAGTGGATCAGGGATGTACTGATTAATTATTATTACAGGACCTCCATTGATGCAGCTAAATAACTAATTTTTCAAAGCTAACTACTAATTTTCTGGAACCAGAAATGCCAGAAAATCAGTGATAAACTTGCATTAATTGCATTCATCAATGTTGACAGATATAACTATATATTTGTTATATTGATAGATATTTAAAGATATATATATATTTGTATAATAAAGAATTAACAAGCACTATGGCAGGAAACTCCTGAAAAACAAACTAGAAATTCTTTATGAAGAAGTGCTTTCGAATTTTTATTGAATTCATCTTCGGCTTCCATTACACGAATACATTCAAAAACAATTAGTGCTTGTTAATTCTTTATTGTATTAGTATTAGCAGTGTACGGTTAAGAATTTTTAATATATTTATATATATATATATACATTTATTTTATTTTATAGAATCATCTTAATGAAATCTCCTATGGAAATGATCTCAATAGTATCCAATCATGTCTAGATCACCTAAAAAATGAAAGAAAAACATTAGATCAATATAAGAAAAAACTTGATCAAAGTACAGCTCAAAAAGTATTATTGTTTTTGTATATAATTTATTTACTGTAATATATTTCTTATTTGTATAAAATTTTTGTTTATTAAATATGTTTTTAATTTTATTTAGAGTCAGATAAAAGAAAATGAATATGAATTATATTGTACTTTATTAATTCAAATGGAGAGTATTTATTCACAGTTAATGGTAAGTGACAATTTTTTTATGTTTTACTAATTGATTCAAATGAATAAATTTATATTAAAATATGCATATTTGTAAGTTTGAAAAATGCTTGTCTATGAATCCATAATTTTGATACTAGTATAAGATCCGAAAATATTTGAATGAATTCAAATACCTATTGTTTATGACTTGTCAAATTCTTACACTAGGAGTAGTTTAAGCTGTGTTACTTCAGTACAATATATTTAGAAGAATGCATGTAAGAATGATAGCTGATAAACTATGAGGATAAGCAATAATTAGAGGTCCCAGAAAGTGAAAAAAGAAACACTGAAATAATTAGTGGCAAGTTTTTTACAATAACATAAAATATTAATATAAAGAAACATAACATAAAGTTTTTGTTTCTTTATATTAATATATAAACAAATTATTAATTTTTGTTATATACATATACACAATCAGACACTATGTAATGCAATGCAATGAAATTCAGCAGGTAATTTCACCTCTTAACCTATCAATTAACAAATGATTAATGACAACAATGCTTTTTCTGAAAAAATGTTAAAATGTTTGCTTATCAAATTAATATTTCAGATTAAGTTTTTGTCAAATTTTTAAACTAATTTAAGGTTTGAGGGACTATACAAAAATTTTTCAAATAAAATTCAGTAAGTTCAGTATTTAACAAATCAAATAATAAAATTCAGTAGTTTATATAATTTAAAATAAACAAAACTTTAATAAAATACTGTAAAACTGGTTATAACAAGCATCTGGGATTGTGTAAAATTCTTCATTATAGACATTGTTTATTATATCCAAAAACATAAACATGAATATAAATGATATTATGTAAACGTTGTTATATATTAATATTGTATTTATATTGCTTCATTTTTTTAAGTTCTATTTTTAATATACAGCAATATGTATATGAAGGATTATCAAATTTTTAATAAAATATTTATAAAAATATCTTATTGGCTGATATATAAGAAAAAAGACAATAATAAAAAGTAGAAGCTGCCATATATTTGAAATTTCATTTTAAAGTTAATTTCTCAATAACCTTCTTTAATGTAAGTTTTCCATTTTGTTTATGATTATAATATGATTATATGTTATCTAGACATATTTTCTGCTGAATCATTTTTCACATATAATATTATAAAATAAAATTTTAAATTAATTGTTATTAAGAAACATGATTTTATTTTCTGTTTTAAATAAATTAAAGAACAAAAAAATAATATCTTTTTTTTGGTACACATAACACAAAAGTTTTGTGTGAAAGATAAAATTTCTATTATTTATATAGCATGTAATGCTATTTTTTTTGTTAGCATTTATTATAGATAACTACAAAAAATATAACAGAGTAATGATCTGCACTTCCAGCAATTGGTGTTGATTGATTTCATTTCTGTTATATATATTTCAGTAAAACTTTGCATATTTTGGTTGTTTTATTTTTCTATCTTTTAATTCACTATTTCAATAATACTTCAATGAAGATATAAAATAATGAAAAATTTTCTTTGAAAATTTCTCTGACACTAATGGCTTGACTGACATTTTAACAAAAATCAGGATGAGAAAATTTATGTGAAGTTTTTTATAAATTAATTTATATCTGTTTCTAAATCATGAGAAGAAAATTATCTAAGGGAAAAAATTTACAAATAAATATAATACTAAAAACCATAATTTATAAATTATGATATTCTAATAAGAATATGGTAAAAATTTGTGACATAATTTAAAATCAGATATATGATTATTTCTGTTTAATGCTAAAATAAAAATAAATATTGAAAAAATAATTGATTATTACATATACAATGAAAAGCATATTAAAAATTTTGGATTTTTAATTTGATTCTAATTTTGATTGAAATATCTAAGATATAATAAAGAAGTGGAATCTGAAACATTTATAAATCTTTCAGATATTGCATCTAAGATACAACATTGATAGGTTAATAAGTAATTAAGTCAAAAATTACTTGATTTATTTTTTATATATGGCTGGTTTTCCTCATTTGTATTTGGGAAGTTGTTTATTATTCAAGAAATTTTTTCTATGTATTCACAAATTATCCTTGACTTACAGCCAACTTGTATGTATAACAGAAATGTCATTGATAAATTCTGTTATTGGTTAATGCAATTGATCTGAGTTCAATTCCTGGACCAATGGTCTGATATACGAAAAGTGTCCTTTTTTTTGTGTTTGATTTTTTAGTTTTGTCTTCTTTATGTTCATTAAGATAATATATAGTGTCCTAGTAAAATTCAGTTATGAAAAATCTATAAATTTTGGGCATTTCTGACTTATGACAGTGAATTCAAAATTTTTGAAATTCAACTCTGTTGTAAGTCAAGGATTATTTGTACATACAAAAATTCTTGAATAACAAATAATAACTAGGTAAATAAAACTGGAAGTTAATATTTAATCATTAAAATTGTAATATCAGTATATACATGTTTATTATAATATTTAACTTTTAAGTTTTAGTGTGTATAAGTTAATACAATATTACATTTATGCTATCAATATTTGTTAACCAGTATGTATATTAACTCTGAAAAAAGCTGAACATACAAGAATTTTTTTAATCCAAAAATTCAGATAGCAGAATTCTGGACCACTCAAGAATCCAGACTCTGAAAACTCAAATATTTTAGAATTTTAGGACTTTTTTATGTGAGAGCACATATGCATCAACAAACAATGCAACAGATATAACAGAAGCTACAAAAATGAATGAATAATCCAACAAAATTCATCTATTAATCTTTATTTTTCTTAAATTTGAATTTTAAAATTACTGTTCGAGAATCCAGAAAATCCAAAAATCTGACCAACCAAATCCTGAGCAGTCTGAAATTTTGGCCTTTTAATATATTATTATCTCATAAGTAATCCTCAGCTTACAATTATTTGTACTTACAATGGCAATGTAATCAATAAATTCCGTGATTGGTTAATGCAATTCCATGTGTTTAAATTCCTGATCCAAGGACACAGAAAGGACATTTCCATACATTGACCAGTTACATAATCAATAAATTGTGTGATTGATTAATGGAATTCTTTGGGTTTGAGTCCCTGCTCAATGATCTGATGTATGGAAATGTCGTTTTTTGTGTCTGGTTCTTGTAGTTTTGTGTTCTTTGTTTATTAAGATAATGTATAGTGTCCTAGTAAACATTAGTAATGAAAAATCCATAAATTTTGGATATTTCTGACTTACAATGATGGATTAAATTATTTATATAATATGACAAAATATTTTTATTTAATTGTTAACATCTATTTATATATTTAATTTTTATTATAATTAAGCATATTTAATTTATATATTCTTTAGATGAGTTAAGTAAGATTTAATATGAAAAGATTTGAAACCATTATTTTTATTATCTACATGTACTAGAATTTGAATTATTTAATGAAAAATATCTTAAATTGTTAAAAATAAAATATATATCTTTTATTGGCAGATCATTTATGAAAAAAGATTAAATGAAATAACCAGCCTTTTGGAATTTGCACAATTAGTTAGCAATGAATTGAAATGGATTAGTGAAAAAGAGAAAATTGAAATTAATAGAGATTGGTCTGCTAAAAATCTTAACATTGTATCAATTGAGCAACATTTAGAAGTAAGTATCTAAATATAGTGCATTGATTTAATTATAATTAGCATAAATGTAAAAAAAGAAGGCATTAGAAAATGAAAATTTGAGACATAAAAATAAATGAATTGTTGTATAAGAAATAACAACAGAAAAATTTTATGAACCAAAAAAATGAATTTAAAAAATTAAAGAAAAATAAATAAATAAATAGAAATTTAAATTTAAAAAAAAATTCAATTTGTGAACTTATTTTAAGAAAGAAATCTCAACTGTTTGCTTTCCTCTGATATGCTACTCTTTCCCTTTTGATTTTATAAATTCAATGCAAAAATTTCATATTTATATTTTTCTACTTTAACTTTTTTTCTTTTTAAAATTTTTCTTTGAAAATTAATGATATTTGCAACAGATATTATATTTTACAATGTTTTTGATATATGTTCTCAATAGCATCAGTAAGTGACATCTTGGTGGTTTATGATTTCTATTTAAACAGCCTTTTTCAAACTTAACCTTAATTTTTGACAGCTATTTTCAGAGTTATTATTAGTAATCAAAAATAAAAACTTTTTTCTAATTCATTTAAAAATGTATTATATATGGAGGCGTGCTCAGTTTGAATTCAGGCAAAAGTGAAGAAGGAGGATATAGGATGAGAAAGAGTTGAGAATACAAGATGTGGCCCTCACAGGACTGCTGGTAGCCAAGGGCCAACAAGAGTGGAGCTCTAGTTTGTTTATTTTTTTTAAAATTTCGAAATATCAGTTTTATAAATCAAAGAAAAATTTCTGAATTTATTAATTTTGCATAAATTTTATTAATAATGATATTTATATAGAATAATATGATATGATAAAAATTATTTTAATAATTTTTTGTTAAATTAACAAACATAAAATCAAAAATAGATATAAATAAAGAAACTGCACATGGAATATGTCCCTTCCAGTAAGCTTGAATTCTATAATGATTTTCATAGATTTCATTGATTGGTTGAACTATAAGTTAATTTAAAACTAATTTTAATTGATGTAAGGTCATAATAATTAATGGAGAGAGGAAAATAATGATGATTTGAATTCAATAAGAGATTTTTCTATAAGGGCGAGAGAATGGCTTTATTTTGAACAATTAAGTTATTCTATTGGACAATAAATAATCAATTAATGGCAAAAGGAAAAAAAAGATACCTAATGAAATAATACTAGGTAAGTAGCCAAAAAGAAAAAAATCCAAATTTGAAGTTTGATAAATTAAGTTTGAAATTCAAAGGTTGATTTAATTTTTAACTACAAAATCATAAATGTAATAAAATTTTTAATTATAAATTTCAATATATAAAAAAACAGTGCAAATAATAAATAAATATCATTTTATTATTTAGTAAGAAAAAATAATGTAACAAGATGTTTTATATTTCATCTTATATATGAAAGTTATACATGTTTGCTACTCATGAAGGTTATATACATAACATATACATTATACATACAT
>WUQG02040526.1:0-29607 GCA_011317285.2 Androctonus mauritanicus | reverse complement strand
AACCAAATTAGGTACCTGTATCACCAAATTAGGTGTCTTCTCAAAGTGTTTGGAAAAACATTTTTTAATGCAAAACTATTTAACAATGTAAAGGTATCAAATTAAAAAAATGAAGGTGAGATATTGAGGAACAATTTTTTTACAATTTGGCTACTTAAATGCAATTTGGCGTATAGAAAATACATTTTGTACACAAATTATCACCCAAATTAGGTTACTTTATCTTATTTAGTTCTATTAAAGCATTTATAAACAAATTAATTTAAAATATTTTTTAAAATTTATTTTTTTATTTTTAAAAAAAACATTAAATATTATGACTATTATTTTTTTAAGGTGAAGGAAAGTGAGCCATCACATTGATTATATATCTCCATTAAATTAATAATTTTGAAGTACTTATTATATTTTCATAAAATTTATAGTATGTTCTGCCTCCAAGCCGCATCATTTGGCCCTCTAGTTTAACTATTTAAAAATGGCGGACACTTAACTGTCTAAGTTTTCTCTTTAATAAACTATCTTATCAAACTTTATAAAATTTAACAACTGATCAAGTTATCAAACTCAAGTATTGATTAGTCGGCAGATTTATATATTAAAAAATGGCGGACGTTCAATCTTGGTGGGTTTTTCTGTAACTGTTTAATAGGTTATTTTAAAATTCAACATAAAAATTATGCCATTGAAATTAATTTTGTTGACATATATCTTAACATTTTATCTTTAATCATTCTAAAATAAAGGACAGGTCCAGAAAATAGGCGATTATTTTTATTATTATTTTGAAGTAATAATCAGGCTAGTTAGTCTATAGGGAGCTAGATATATCAATGGCACACGCTGTATATAAAACAAGAAAAGTAACCTGTAGATATTTAAACGAGATTCAACTCTTACCACACCCAGTACTTTTTAGCACACAGATATTAAATATATGATAACAAATTTTAACAGTCTGCAATTAATTTAATGCTGTATTTGAACGTGTTATTTTGGTTTTTATCCATTTCTCTAGATAAGTATACTTTTAAAAATATTCCCTTCGATGGTTATAATCTAATGAATGTAGCTAAAATCTGCAAATATTATTATAATCATATTTGCAGACTTTAGCTACATTCATAATTGCATGCAAATGATTGAACATATAATTATTTGCGTGCAATTATGAATGTAATTAAAAATTATTATAATTATAATCATTTTTAGATAAATTCGTCAATTATAGTATTTTAAAATATAATATTTGATTTATATTGGAAAATAATGTCTCAACTTCACTTGTCAAAATGGTAATAAAGAGGGATATGATGATAAGTGGCCGAAAACTAGTCCACAACGTGAAAATAAATGCATACAAGAATAAGTAATTAGTTAATAAACAGTGGAATGGCTACATCATTCAGCTCAAAATTAAGATTAAGACATAGAAACTCCAGATTGCTAATGAAATCCTAAGATCGGCCGGATGGCCACCATGGAAGCCTGCTGTGCTTCCACCCTGGAGGATCCGAGTTCATTTCCCGGTTTCCACATCTCCAGATTTTTTCAGAAGGTATCTGGGTCTGGTCCATTGAACCCATCTGACTCCATCAAGGATGTAGACTGCCCATAGTGAGAACTGGAATGCCACTTAGTACGTGGAAAGCGGAGGGTCGGCCTGTTGATAGCCTGAAAACGATTCGATTTTTCATTCTGCCGGACCCGGATTCGAGTGTAAGATCCCATCCCTTAAAAGTGTTTACCATGAGGTTCAGGCTGGTCCAGTCGACCCCCTTCCTCCACCATCCGGCTAATCACTCCACATGGAACAAGTTTATAGAAGGGCTTTTACAGCTGGCGAGGGAACAAGCCTGTGGAAGGGTTTGTTCACCCCGCCAACTGTCAAAGGGCTTGTTCATTCCGTTCTGCCAGTATTCTGACAGAATGAAAAGTGGCGTCATTTGATGACAAAAAAAAAAAAACTGCACAGAAAAAAAATGCAATCCTGCCTTTTCAGTAATGGCCGATATCCAATAACTTCAATTTATTGTTATTATTTTTACGACAAGAATAATTTATACTCCTTTGTAATAATTTCTTAGTCATATGTGAAAAAAGAGAAATTATTTTGTAATTGAGAAAATTTTGATAGTTTCATCTGTTAACGAAAATATCAATTCTTTTATACGAATTCCTTTCTTAAACCAATAATATTTAATATACGATGGCTAAATTATGTATGTGATCATTATTTAAAGTAATTTGATAAATTGCCCTTTATAATTAATTCATATCTCATTTTATGAAACATCTTTTCTTCATAAATTATTGATTATTTAATTACTATTAAACCGGTATTAAAAATAGATTAAAAATTAACTCGTACAAGTCTGTCTTAAGGGGATAATGAAGAAATAATAAAACGCCTCTCCTAAATATTATTTTTATTTAGATCGATAAAGTTTCGAAATCAGTACACGATATCCGTGACCAGTGATTTTCGACCGGTGTGTCGCGAAAATTTTCAAAGATCATTAATTAAATTATTTTCGAAAGAAGTTCAAAGCGCGATAAGTGTACATATCAAAATTAAAATCTCTTTAGATTGTTTATAAATAGTATATCATTGTTATAATAAATGTATATATAATGTAGTAAAAAATACATATGCATAAGCAAGCTTTTTGTTTGATCATCACGATTTAACTCTAAGTTCAAGTACGCTGAGATGATTAACTATAGGTTCAAGTATGCCCTGAGACAAAAAAAGTTGAAAAACATTGTCGTGACTAGAGCTATGGCGGAAGATCTAGTTTACTATTACTGTATTAGAATTATTAAATAGTTATCTTTTTTAAAGTATTATCACTGCAATCTATTAAATCGTTAATTCCTGAAGAGTTATCTTTAACAGATATTTCTGAAAAACTTGGATAACATCTTTAGGAATTTTATTAACTACTATGCAAATGACCTAAAGAAAATTATCAATAAAGACTTTGTAGGCAAAAAGCTATAAAATATTGAATATTTTTAGCTGAACTGAATTTTTCAAATATCATCAGCTGTATTAAAATTGCTGAACACTATCAAATATGACTTTAAACTGAATAAACTATATAGTTTTAATCCGTAATAATAAAAAGAGGTAGGCATTATTTGTTGCTGTACGCCTGTCTGGATCATATAACTTCTTTGGTCTGGATGTTATCCGCTCTATATCTTCAGCAGCTGGCGGTCATATTCACAACGTAACCTCTCCAGGAAAAGGATCACAAATATTGCCAAGCTAATTAAAATCCATACTACTAGCAAATTTCAGAAACAATATCAAATAATTCCAAAAATTCTTTCAGTAACTGAAGTTAAAAAAAAGATCATAGACCTGTGAAGTTATGGACTTTAACGGTGATAAACCATAGAAATGGACCTTCTGCTCTAAATGGCCAACTGACAGCAAAAACGAAGTCACTGAAGTGATGATCACTTGATATAATACTCGATATTGGGATACTATACTCTTTTTATTGATTATTTGGATCTGATTATCACACTTATTAACATAAATAGCATACATATGGCCACCAAAAGTCAATTTACTATAATGTTGGCGAAAGTAGCCAACCAGCAATATGGCGGACGGCTTCGTTTTTTTTTTAACTGAGCAGGCCATCCATAAAATATAACGATGGTACAAATTTTGAATGTTTTGCTCTCCAATTATAAATTGTGGATGGTCTGACACACAGACGGGAAAACTGATTATGTAAGAACGTTATGATAAAATATTCTTAAGCAAATATAATTTAAGTACGACAAATAGTTTCAGAGATACTGGCATTTTAATGTTTCGAAAAGTCGCCATTTTGAAACAAGATGGATCCTCGAAATTAATGTGTTATCTTGGATAATAAAAAAAAGATTTTTAATGTTCGCATTATTTGATTTTACAGATATATTCGGTGGATTTCTGATGATGGATGAATATAATCGATATGGCGAATTTTTTTGAGAAAAAAGCTAAAAAGTAAATAACTTGATCAATTCGTTACATTAATAAATTATTTTCAATCTTCTGTCTTTTATAATCGCTATCATCACTGCTAAATTTTTGAGAAAATAACTAAAAAATAAATAACTTGATCAATTCCTGGCATTAATAAAATATTTTCAATCTTTCATCTTTTATAATTGCTTTAATCACCGCTAAAAGTGAAATCCCAGTTTTATCAATCGATAAGTAAAAGATACCATTGTTTATTTTCAACAGATATACATCAAAAATTTGAGATCAATTACGTAATTATCGTCTCTCTGAATGGATGGACTGAATCGTTGCTGAATTTATCTGGCAAGACCATAAAAAAAGTTTAACAGCAGAATTGTATCTAGAAATCAAATCTGCAGAAAATTTAATAACATAATTTGGTTGATTAGTTTCTTGATTTATATATATAAGAGACATGCAGAGTGATCATAATTAAAGTATCTCTTTTCAAGTCTATCTACTGTGACCAGAACACAGTTAAATACAACTTTTACAAATGTGTAAAGCAATGACTAATTAGGAATATTTTATATAGCGAGTCGAAGAGATTTTCACAAAAATTGCCATCAAGAGAGACATTGGCGCTGATATCAGCAAAGTTACGTTTATGATCTCTAAAAGTAAACATGAATTATGTAATGAATTAAAACATTTTAATCAATTAAGTTATTCAATGTCAGAATGCAATAGATATATATTGATACATCGCACATAACGTGCTTGGCTATCCTTAAAATTGTCGAGTCAGGAACATGGCTACGATAAACAATTCATTTTTGGTGCTGTAAACAAAAATCACGCCTTGATATCAGTGGAATACATGGTATTGGTGTTGGTGAATGGCACATATTGCTTCTATAATGCACGCACATTATACGAACCGATGGCATTAGTTATCCATCCTTCTACTACTGAAGTAGCAATTTCTTCAGTTTGCTGTGGACAAATTGGTTTGCGTCCTCTTTCTGGTTTCATTTCTATATTATCTGTTTCTTAAAATCGAGAAATCATGCTTCCGAGAGCATATAATGTTAGAGGATCAGTTTGCTAGCTCTAACGGCATCCGTATTATGGAAGTGTTGTAGTGATATAATTATTATTTTGATCAAACAGCTGGGCAAATACAGCATCTTCAGATGGGAGGCATGGTGTTACTATTATCTGCAAGAATACGCATAAAATGTCTGGTACCTTTTCTTATACTCATAACTTTGTACAGATGATATGCAAATAAAACCATTCTTTCCGATCATAGCGTCAATGTTTCATGGTAGCCATTTCTGAATTATTCATGATTTTGCGAAAATCTTTGTCCTTACTTTGTAGAGCAGGATAAAGTAATTTGTTAGTAATACTTTGTAGGATTTAGGCCACTCGATGCAGTTACAGATAATTCTTAATACGGATAAATTTAATTTTGATCATCTGGTAACTGTTAACGCTGATTTTTAATGAGGAAGCTCGACAGTGAAGCTAACTGGCAGCTCAGATAGATGACAACAAAATCTTTAAAATTGCTAAAATTATTTTTACAAACAGTTATTGTAACTATAATTTATGGGAATTATTCGAGATGATGATTTCATCGATTAATTGATATAAGTTATTTCAAGGAAAAGATCGGTGCTGGCGATAATTATAAACATTATTTATTTCGATTGTAAATCAGATTTAATCACGATTAGACTTTCATAAATGAGTGAAGAATAATGTTTATTTAAATCGAAAATGATAATTATATTTGTTATATTGTATTACAATTAGCATACATAAACTAAATATTAATTATTGATTTTTTAACTGGAGAATTACTGCATCCAGTTCCAGAATTTATACCAGTTTAGCAACTGTCCTAGTTGATGATTTTTCTTGTTTTTTTTTTTATTTGGTAAATATGGAACAACTAAATCTGTTAATTTTTTCAATAATTTGATAAATCGAACTAACAAAAATGAAAACATAAAGCGCATGGGCTGAATTTTTATGCTTGAAAATCTAGTTATTCTACATTTAAATTTATTTGCCTTTGAAGTATTGAAAACTTTGAACTATAGTATATTTTGTGATTTATGCACAAACTATTATTAAGTCGAAATTATTTGTTAATACTCTAAACCAGCCTTTCCCAACCGGGCTTTAAAGAAGTTTGGAATGAGTCCACCAGTAAAAAAAAATATATATATATATTTCGGGAATCCATCGTATGAGCTAAGGGATTGGTGATAAAATATTATAAATAAAATAATTTATTAAATAATAATAACAAAATAAACTAATGCCATAGAAAAATCCAGAAATTCGCAGTTAGAAGATAGCCTACTGGTATTTTTCTGGAACCAGTTTTCCCCCTAATTCTCTCATTACCAGTAAAAATATGTTTCAGTTTTATCAGTTAAAATTTTCAAAATTTGTGATTTATATTTTTATATTATCCTAGAATTGTTTAATTATTAGTTTTTACTAATCTACAAATAAATATTTCATTTAGGAATATTACATACGCGTATATGGAGATCCACATAGGTAAGATTACGACTCGGGGATCAAGATTGGGAACTCTTACTCTAAACAAACTTCTACTGAATTATTTACTTTTATTTTATATATAATTATTTGACACAACTCATATCTTTGATATTCTTCTGTAGAAATTACTACCCAGATTTACTTTCTAAAGAATGTGACCATTCTTCTTATGGCACTTTTTTCAGATACGAAATATGAATTCTGCTATTTTTGTTTCGAGATATAATGAGATATTTAAAAAACTGTAGAATGCTGTTTCTTGAAATGTAAGAACAAAAAGCAGTTCCAGAAAGAACTAAAATTACCTACTTTCCGAAGGTGTCATTTATTTAGCATTTGAAAAGCACTAGTTTGGTGTGTTCAGTTTTAATGCTAATTTAACCCATATAAACGTCACGTGACATAAACGTCTCCGAGATGATATCATCATCACCACATCATTGTGTTACCACATCGTGATGCCGCAAATATTGAGATTGGTGACAGCATTCATTGTGATAGGTATTACCATGGTACTATGTTAAGAAATCAGATAAGCTATATATGACTCCTACACTGCTAACACTTAGTGCCATCTATTGGCAATAATGTAAACAATATACTTGTAATAAAAATGAAATTTTATCCTGCAAGATTAAGCGATTTTTATAGGAATTTATTAATGGAAGAATATCATTACTGAATTTCATGAAAATATGCTAATTAGTTCAAAGGTTATTAGTGGGGGACAGACAACAGACATTGGCCTAAATCTTATAAATTTCCATTTTCTTCGGAAAGTAGGCTAAAAACTGACTGATAAAGTTAAAAATGGTGACAAATGTTTGTGAACTACAGTATCACAGAATTATGCTAGATCAGTGGTTCTTTATAATTAAAAGTGTTCATTTTTTTAGGGTGGCGGAACATTTTCAGTTATAAAAAATTTTTGCTGAATACTAAAATTAACAACGCTTATATAAAGCTATGCAATATCAAAATAAACAAAAAATCTGATTTCTATTTTTAGCTTATGTTTTATTAAAATTTATAAGTTGCATATATTTGATAATTTTTCGCGGAACACATGAGACAAGTAGGCGAAACATCAGTTAAGAACCACTGTGCTAGATCAATCAAATATTTTTTAACAATATAATATATTCATTCAATAATAATAACCTAATATTGTGGTCCTCAAATTTTTTAATCGTACACGCCTTTATTGGCAAAGAAAAATATCATGCAACTCCTTTCATCAGTAAAGAATAATAGCACTCACCCCACACAACTGAAATGTATTATGATGAGTATAAACTGCCTACCAGTAAAAATTTCATAAGTACTGTACCACATTTTGGATATCATTGATCTAGCATAACAGTTGCAAAAAGATGATGATGATTCGATAATATTCTGCATTGTTATGACAGAAGATATAGTGCATGGTGTTATATGAAAAAAATCTTATTTATTTTATTAAAATTCAATCTGATCTTCTCTCAATAGCAGCTTTGGCCCTTCTAAACAGTTTTCACATAAAATATAAATTAAATGTATTTCTCTTTATACGAATTTATCATAATCTGCGAGTATTAATCTAATGATCAAAATTGTTTTTTACTGCGATATTTTCAAATATGGGTGTTTGGTTTTTGTATCGCTCGATGATTTAGTGATTAAAAAATATATATAATTTGCTCAGAGCAGTATCACAAAAATAATCATCAAAAAATGAACCAGTAAAACCTTTTTCTTAAAAAAAAATTAGCCCTCTACTAAAACGTAAAAACTTATTTAAAAATTTATAAAATTATTAAGTTTTGAAAATTAATAAGAATTTATTTTTATAGGAGAAAATATGAAATTTTTTAACTTACGTTATGATTATCTTCTAGATTCGAATAGCAAAATAATAAGTTTTTACAGACTGGTTTCCCCCGAGTTATTATTATGCAAATCAAATTTTTCGCTATTTGTTTCGACATAGTTATGCCAAACTTGTGTACGATTGTGCAAAATATTTGAAATAAAGGAATGACACAAATCAACATTACTTACCTTTTCTTTATAACTGCTACAACTATTGTTCTGGTTACTTCGATCTTAATTCGTGCGGAATTTTTGTATTTTTATATCGTTTTGATGGTTTGATATAGCGGTTTTAAAAAACTATTATTTTCTTCTCCGACTCGTCTTTGAGTAATTTAATTATATATCTCTGTCCGTTCGAGTGATATCTAATAATAATTATCTGCTTTTGGTAGTATATAACCTGACAGTTGGCATAAAAACTGTCAGTAGAAATTATTGTTTACATTAATTTTTTTTATCGTTAAGTAGATATTAATTTGTATTAATCCTGTTATCGAAGCGCATCATGCACTTTAAATTTTGAATTTAGTACGAATAAAAATTGATTTTTTTAAACACTTCGATGAATTTTATCGAAAAATAATTCGTAGATCAGTGAAAGAAGAAAAACTTTTTTCCAACAATTTTCTAAACTATTTTACAAGTACAAACATACCCTGGAATTGTCACTTTAGGTTTCTCTGTATATTCTTTTTTTACTTATCAATGCACTACTATTGTCGTGTACCTATATAACTAACATAAATGAAGCATTTATAACTAAAAAGAAATACAGTAAACTCCCGTATAACGCGACGAATACCGATATAACGCTATAAATAATCGCGTATAACGCTTAAGATAAATTTAACATTTGACATACCAATTATTTGAAATATCCGTTGACTGTAACAAAACCAAACGATGCTTGTTTCGTTTCCATGACAACTTTAACAACTTTTCCGGTCGGTTATACCAATCCGCGTTTTCGGAATCCGTGTTATATAGGGATATACTTGTATATAATATTTTTTAAAATTTAGTTATCTGTATTCTATTTTTTTTTCCTTTATTTAAAAATAATCTTCTTTAAAACATTTTAATTAATACTTTACATAGAATAAAATCATATGCGAAACTAACGCACATCTGATTAGCAGTATGCCATCAGCGCTGGAACTCAGAGACAAGTTTATATTTGCTTAAAAATCGTCTGATAATACTTGTCTCGTATGACGCGATTTCCTATAATGCGGGATGCATCTCACGCGTTATACGAGTCCGCTGTACTGTAGATTTTTTCCCCCGAAAAATTTGCTGCTGAAGAGCTATAAGTCCAAATTAAACGCCGAAACTTTGTTGAACGATGACAACTTCGAAGCGAAAGTGTCATGCGCCATAAATTGAGGAGCCGAAACTCGGGGTACGACTGTATAATTTCTGATGATATAAATGTTCATTTTGCATATTAATTTAAAAGAACAAGTTAGCGGATATAAAATGAAGCGTTAAAAGAAATTAAAATTGCTTTCATGACAGTTATTATTATAATTTAATTTTTTATAATTTTTTGTAGGGATATAAAACACCGAATGATGGCGCCACCAATACCGCCCTCTTACGGTATATTATTTTCATTAAAAAAAAAAATTATTACGTCATCTCTGCTCTACTATTTTTCCCCGTTTACCGTAAATGCGGTAAACGTACGAAATAAGGAATAACGAACTAAATTCTAAAATTAATAGAATTATCTAAAACTAAAAAAAAAAGTGAATTTAGATGACGAATTATCAGTAATTTATGGAAAAAAAAAATTACGTATATAAATATTTTTACGACTGATACCATAATTAAATTCGATGATTGATGTTTTTACGATCCATCGGTATAGATATTTAATTGTTTTAATGCAGATCTTCCTTTGTTTTATATTTTATTCATTATTTATACACTTTTATTTTATTTTATTTTTTTATATTTCGTCTGGAACGTTATTGAATTAGTGTTACTAAATTTCCTATATTTAAATCGAATTCGTTTATTTTCTTCCCTAAACACGATTACGTATATTAATTTGCATACAATAGAACATAACACTATAAAAAATAAATAAATAAATAAATAAAAATCAGTAAATTTTGTCTGTTTATTCTATTATAAAATCAAAATATTTTTCGAATATTAGTCGTTGGTGTGTTTGTTTTTATTTCCTTTTTTTAGTTGCTTCATCGGCTTTATGTTTATATTTAATAAATCGCTTTTAGTATATATAGATCGATCCAGCTACATCAAAGGATCGATTGTTATCTTATCAATAGCTATAGCGAATATAGTTTGATGAAACTATAACTAATTGTATCTAAAGAAGATAAAAGTATTTTTCTGTAATCATCTAAAATGTACACATTTTATGCTAACTGCTGAATAAGACGGCCGATTGATCAGCAGATTGATCAAAAAATACTTTTATCTTCTTTAGATACAATTAGCTATTGATCAACAGATCGATCTATCCAATTTAACGTAACAGAAATGATGAGATTCCAACTGGCTACTGTCTTTTTTTCTATATTGCGTGTGGTCTTTACTGGAAGAATCTCGACACGCTTCGGAAAAGTTACAAAGAATGTCTTTACCTGCCATTTATTATTTTTAACTAGCCTTATAATAGTAAACATCAAAGCTACCTTGTTATTTTATGATTACAACACATCTTTGTGAGGTTTCTCCCTATCCGAATCTGGCACAAAGAATCGTTTGAGGGATGAGCCCATTAGCCATTCATTGCGCTTGAAGGCTGATACGTGAATATATTAGTCCAGTAGCGGTACAACTGTATTAACTTGCGTGAACTGTATACAGTACTATACTTATACAACGCTCCAAAAAAAAAAAAAATGCAACCATACTCTTCATAGTCGAAAAAAATTGCGATTTACCAGATCAAAAGTTGCATCACAATAAGCAAAATAGCATAAACGATATAAATTTCAAATACTGTTATATGCTTTACGTTCTTCATTTAAATTTACGTTATTCTATTTTATTGCTTCAGTTTTTTCCTGTTTATTTTTTGAAGTTCTTCAAATTTAGCTTTATGTTCTTCCGTTTAAATTATGCGAGAAAACAAAAATCTCAAATTTTCGAATAAATAAGTTGCGAGTTTCTGGTGCAAAGAACTGTTGGCGGTTTAGACGACCCTAATTAGCATTTTTTTAAAACACCATCTTCCTTATTCCGTGTGGCTCCAACAGCTGTTAGACACGAATGCACGATTGTTTTTCAAATTGGTATATTTTACGTTGATGCGGATGAAAACAACGATTGCGCAGTCGTACGTCGGAGGGCAGATAAACTGCAAATGTACAATTAAAGCATTTCCTTTCCGTTGGTAGATCAGTTGGCTTCGTCCCTCTGGTTGCACTTTACTTGCCTTCGACTTCAGCGCCGCTAGTGTGCGTCACGTGATTCTATATTGTATCAAATCATGTTTTCCCGTCTGTCGCTTTACTTAATCACTAAGAGCGGTCGTAGCATGGCCACCACTGTTGGAAGATCTTTTAGCGACAAGGACTCTGTTAATAGTCAGGACAGTTCTAATTCCATTAGCAGGAACCCAAAGTGTGCTAGATGTAGGAACCACGGCCGAAGGGAGGCGGTTAAAGGTCACAAGCGCTATTGTCCTTATCGGTTCTGTTTGTGTGCTAAATGTACACTGATCGCCGAAAGACAAAGGGTTATGGCCATGCAAGTGGCTTTGAGAAGGAATCAGGCTCAGGACGAAGCCATGGGTCGCATACCAACTGACGACGACGATTTGCCCGTAGCCAGGGAAGCGTCTCCAAACCCCGTTGGCAGCGCCAACTCCTTAACATCTGCCTTTACATCAACAAGTGGTAAGTGCTGTTTTCACTTCTCATCCGCTATACAACGACTTACCTGACCTGTTTAATTTCTTTCTTCATTGATATAAAGCAATCGCCATATACGTAATTGTTACGCGCTTATAATCTTGTGTAGACTTTAAAAAAATTAAAGAGATTCTCTCCCAACAATTTAATTCTTATTATATCACGCATAAAATAAAAAAAAATAAGAATTTCTTCACTGTTCCTTTACGCATTGGTGTTTCAATGGAAAGCCTAATATTTTCTCATTTTTTGTGCTTAAAAAAATATTGGTAGTTAAGATAATAGTTGTTTAATGTTATTATTGCTGTATCTCCAACAATTATTTCTGTTATTGTTAGTTATGTTTACTTAAAGACGGAAAATGTTTTATTTACTTTTTAATATTTAAGTTAGTTTCCGACTTATTTATTTAACTTGTGAATTTTGACAAAAATTTATTCGGATATTATGAATTTTTCATCGGGAATGCTGATTAAATTTTTCATCCAATTTTACTAAATTAAAAAAAAAATTACCTCTCTACTGGTTACTATTAGCTTATAAAAATGATTATTTTAATACTACTGTACTATTAACAAATGTTACTGTAGTAACATTACCACTGTTGTACAACTGTTAGTGTTATATTGTTATGGTATACAGTATGTACTGTACATTATAAAACAGTAACAGTATCACTAGTTAAAATTATAAACTATAATTAAAAACTAGCAATAAGTCTATCAGTAGACCCGCTAGTTTTATCGTACTAGCAGTGTTATATTGTTATGCCATTGGAACAGGTTTTAGTTTTCATCTACCGCTAATGCTGTTTATCAGATGCACTGCACTGGATTTAGTTGTGCATTTAGTGCCAATTAATAGTCTTATTTTAGCACCTGTAGCCGAATAGTCATAGGAGAGAGAGAGGCGTACTTTTTACTCACCTGTTGCCTGCATTGACTTCAATCCCTGCACTTCCTCTCCTGTTTTGCAATTCTGATAAGGTGGGGAAGAAAGTAATGGCAGAAAAATCGAAAAAAAGAACAAAGTACTGTTTCTTTCAACCGAAGTGCAAAATATGGCACATTCTCTCTTTGTTAGTGAGGATCTTAAAAGGTGAACATATACACCATCTAAAGAATTTAATAAAATACGACTTAAAGCCTACAGATTTTACGTTAAATAGCACTAATAATAAATCAAAGAGAGCATCAGTTAAAAAAAAAAATGTTTCTTTCTTTAATTTTCACCTAAATTTCCTGAAATTTAAAAAAAATATAAATTTAAAATGGAAATTTTTTCCTTCTTTAAAGATTTTTAAAAATATCAATAATAACTCATAAAAAAAAAGTGTTTTCGGTACGAAAAGTTCAGAAGATATTAAATTATAAAATAATATTTTTTGACTTTTGGAATTGTCTAATTATTACTTTACCAGATAAAAATTAAAAAATTTCTTATTTAAATTAAATTATATTTAATTTACTCGACGGAAATTGGATTCTTCCAGTCCAATTTTTTTTTTTTTTTTAAATCTACATATGCAAATTTTAATTTAGTCCGACTTATGACCTCAGTTATGTTAAAATTTATATATTAGTGCCTATCATGGTGCCTACACAATATATATAAAAATGTGCAAATCATGTTTAGACCCATATATGTATATTCTGACGTTAACTAAATTCAGAAGTATAATTTATTTCTGATTGTTAGAATTGATAGAAATGTTTTTTTATATACGTAGGCCCCAAGGCGTTATTCATTTATATGAATTTTTCTTCAGTAGGTGAAGGTTGTAAAGCTTCTACATGTCATAATTATTTAAAATTAATAACTTACCGTGATATGAATGGATACAATTCATACTTCTTAACTATTGTTGAGACCTTAAAAGTATCATACGCCATTAAAACCACTTACTGGGATTTACTGCCATCAACCAAAAGTCTAAATTAACTAAACCCAAATTATTTTAGATTAGGTGGATTAATTACGATTTAAGGAGTTGACGAATTGAATAAACAAGGATTAATTAGGCGAAGTTTTGATGTAAAGCAGAGAATTCGATTAGAAGTGATAAACTTTATTAAATGTGGCAAAGTTAAACTGAAAAGTGTGGATCATCTGTTGCCATGAGAAAGCCCGAAATGGGGTTTTTAAATAAATTACTTTGAGTATTTAAGACGCCTTCGGGAACAAACTCCATTGCTCTGATTAAATATTTCCATCCGATGAGTCGTTTTCTCTCAATTTATCTGATGTGGTCAGATTTCTAAGTGGTTTCGCATTAGACAAACAATTAAGCGGCATCTTTCCAATTTATTATTTTTTTTCTCCATTTTTTTTTCTGTTAAAAAAGTGAGAAAACTAAATGGAGCACTTTTTAATTATTTCTTAGTATCCATTTTCCCAAAATTACGCTGTTCACAGTTTGTGAAGTGGCTATTGTCTCATATTTTTAAATTAGAAAATTTAGATCGGTTTTTTGTTCTTTGTTTTTTTTTTTTATCAAATTATACCTTGCGTGTCTAAACTCCAGATTTAAAAAAAAAATTTTTTAATGACTTTATAAACATTAGAAACTCATTGTGAAGAAAAAGTGAACCCCCTAGAATTCAACTTGCGATGAAGTTTTACTTTATGCAGTTTTCGATTTAAGTCTAGGAAATTTTTTCTGTGCTTTTAAATAGATGTAAAATTAAACTTTTAATTTGAAAGTTTTGTTATATCCGGTTTAAAAATGGAAAAAAAAATTTTTTTATATAATAGGAATCTTACCTGATGTTAATAAACAGGATGTTTTGCATAGTAGTTCTTCATTTTGAGCAATGTTTGCTGATTATAGCCTTCTTCTGGAGGAGAGAACAGTTCATAAAGATGATACAAATCACATTCTGAATTTGCAGACACAAAAAAATTTGTAGAATTGTTTCAATTGTACAAGATGCAATCCGGTTCATTCTTTTTGAACTTGAAAGTTCTGCAGTTTGGGTATAGATCTATTACGAATAACGAAAACTTAATTAAAAAAAAATTATTTAATTATAGAAAGTAATCCATTTACTTCAATAATAGCGATTTCGGTCATACGCAGTCACGGTCAATCGCGTAAAAAAAGTTCTTGGCATTCGGTGATTGTGTTGGATCGAAAGCGCTGTGGCAGCTAATTATTTTCGATAAAATACGGCAAATCCTGGCTAATCTGGTAAAAGTTAATCCGGATCGAATCATAAAAAATGAAAGATTTATCTCAAAAAAGCGATTTACTTCTTCAATCAATGAGCACTGACTTTTTACAGATTTTAAATAAAGACTCTGTTGCAATATTTTTATTTTCATGTGCACTACTTACATATTAATTTCCATTTATTTGCGTTCTAATTTTTTTTTTCTGTTTTGCTTGGCTAATTCGGATGATCAATCCCCAATTAATCCGGATTAACGAGAGTTTATTGTACTTAATTCAATTTTCGCGCTTTCAGTCGAATGCAGAAAACTATTCTTCAGTAATGGTTTTGGGTCAAAAAGCGCTATTACCATTAATCATTTTTCAAAAATATTCACTTCATAAACTTTTTGAGAGTATCAAAAATCTTTAAATATATGTATTATTTATTAATTTTTAATAGCCGTAATTTGCCTGAGAGATAAGTATCGGGCATTTTTTAAGGACCAGGTGACTGTCCTGTCTTCATCAGAAACATTTCTATTTATTTATGTAAGTGTAGTACGTGTTTACAGCGGATTGTGACATATGTTCGTGTTTATAGATTGATATAGGATATTCATATCAAAATGTGATTTTTAGGTCCCGATAACGGCTCATACATTGTAATTCATGTTGTGAAATATTCAAATTGTATAAGTTTAGTTTACAGAGTTGCAAAAATATGGCGATAAAGGAGATAAAAACGAAACAACGATGTATTTTATTTTTTAAATAAGAATCTCGCCTTTTGATCAAACGGCTCGATTACGTAACAGCGAAAAGTAGTTTCCATTTTATGTAAGACGCGTGTACCCACCACCATTGAAGCCTTAAAGTCATCGCTTCATTTTTCTTAACTTTTCGCCTCCCTTTATGCGTGCCAAGAAAGCAAAATTATCAAAATTGTTTCTTTGATAATTTATAAGCATTCACGTCCAAGATACTTATTAATAAATGGAAAGATTTGTAATTATAAATTCCGTAATTTCTGTAACCAGGCAACGGACACTGCGTCATACGGGAAGTACACAAGATTGGTTTTTGTTACTATGAAACTTCTTTTCTTCATCAGCATCGTTTCAAAGGCAAACTAAGAAAGTTTTAAGTCAACAAGCCGATGTAATTAGATGTAGTAGGAGTTTGGAAAAAAAAGGAAAAATCAAACTGTCTCACCTTCCAGACGTCTAGAAAAGGTGAAGTTAAGTAGTCCCTGATAAGGTCATAGCTAACGCTAATTAGGGTCGAAGTATTATACGTGGATAAAGTTTAAACGAATGCGTTAAAAAGGGAAAATTAAACACTAATAGCCTATTTCAATTTTCAAATTAGCAAACGTATCCCCGGCCGGAATTCTTGTAACAAAAAACCATTAATACTTTGATTTATTTCTTAGATTTTTTTTTTACCGAAATAATCGAATTAAGGTTGGAAAATAATGCGAGAAAATCTCACAAACTTCCGAAAATTATATATATTAACAGTGTAACGTGGATATCCTTTTTGCAGTAGAACTACTGTACCGATTCCTATAAATAAGGTATCGTTAGAAAAATCTAATTCTCGGATTTCTGAGGCATCCAAAATTTTTCGTCGTTATTAATAATTTAAAAATTAAGGAATAAAAATTAAATTAAAATTATAGTTTCTCTAAAAAGACAAAATCCGCAGGCGGCGCTATAACTTAATAAGGGCCGCCATTTAATGACCCGTGTACGAGTCCTAGAAGTTTTTCGAATGATACTCCAGAGTTTTAATATTAAATCACGAGATTTTTGCAGATTTATACGTTCGGTAAAATCTAGTAGTTAATAATCCTCTGGCATTATACAGTACTGCATTTTTAACAAGCGATATGCACTAACAAAAGAAAACTGTAGTATAGCTTAAAACTTTACTTTTGTAAACATTTTAGAGCGAAATCCTTAATATATGCAAAGTAACTGTTTACAATCAGAAATATGTCGTATAGATGAAGGATTAAGTTGCGAAATTAGTCCAGTTTTCCTTGAAAGTAACGAAGTTAACAGGTGTGAAATGTTAGTTAAAGTATGGGTGTAACAAATCGAGAAATAATTTTAAAAATGCGCCATAAAATTCATCCTACCAGTAAGAATGGCATCATACTTTTATATATGTATTTAATTCTCAATTAAACTTAGTTACTTTTAAACCGGTCGGTCGTATCCGGAGGCGTTTGTGTTACATTTCTTCATTAGTGGATCGTTAAATGAAAAAAAAAAGGGAGAAGAAAAGAAAGAAAACATAAGTATTACCGCTTTCATTTCGGGTGTTGTCGTGTTTAAAACTGCGAAAATGCGGTCCTATATTACAATGTAGCGTAGAAATATAGACAGGTATAACATCGGCGTGATTGGCAGGGCAGAGACAGGTGCGCCTTCACCTGTTCACCCGAGTTGTTTACGTTTGTCTGGAAAGGGGGGCGAAACGACCGTCTGTGACACCGTCTGACGAAGTTCAGGTTCTGTCTGGTAAGTTTTTCTTTCTGTTGTTTTGACCATATTTCCAGACGACTTCCGTCTTAACTGTTATTTGCTGTAGGTTATTTGCTTTAACCTAGTATCAGTGTCGGTTGGTTTGCTTTCGTCTCACTCTCCTTCCAGATAAGAACATATATATATATATGCATATATGTATATATACATCTATAATCTAATAAATGTAAAAATGTTGTTTATGTTACCCAAACCGTAAACAAGCTATTTCGATTTTATGTCTGACTTAGACTTTGCGCTCCTACGATAAAACACGTCGTCTGAATTTTTCTTTTCTTCTGCAAAAATATTAATCCTCTTTAGCGATTTTTTTTTCTTCTTCTTCTAGTTAAAAATCCTAACAAATTTTGAATATATCGTAAGCCGAGTCTCGTTTTGTGTCTTTATTCCAACTTATAAATCGATTTTAATTAGTCTAGTGCGTACAGTAATGAGTCTCGTTGTACTTTGGATTTATTTTGCATTTAATTAATTAGATAGACGTAATAATGAAGTACTTAAAATCATTTTGGAGAAATTTAAAAGATTACACATTTTAGACAAACATTGGCAGTCTATCGTCCTTCAAAAAATGTCCTCCCTTTTTTTTCTCTCTCATTACTTTATAATTCTTTTCTAATTCCAAACCGGTACTGGATGTCTTTGGAACGAGTTGTACGAGTACATCACTGTTTATCACGCAATGTGAGTTTTTATGCGTCAGAATGAATTTATTTATTTATTAAGCGGCTGATAGTATATATTTATTATAGTTATTATTCTCGATTATTAATAAATATGAAATTCAGTGAAGAATCTTTTAATCTATTGTCACTAGTCAGCTGGTGGCTAGACAGTCACCTGACTTTGCGACATTGTGTACGGAGACATTAAATATCTGATTAAGATAAAATCAAAAAGAGAAAAATATTTTATTCATTTTTTAACCTTTTTAAATTCTCTCTTATAAATCAAAAAATAAAAAAAAGATAAAAAAAATCTGTGTTAAAGAATTAAATCATGGCGCGCTGTTTAAGCATCGAAGTAACGCTTTTTTTTTTTTTTTTTGTTTGTTTGTTTGTTAATGCGAGACTGTAGTGGACTTTTACGCGTTGTTTCTCACCAATAAAAAAATGATTAACTCGATATTTGTTGACCACTAAATTTCTAAACAGAATATCATTTCTTCAAATAATAGTCAAGGCCTCTTGTCGATACTAACAAGATATCGGATATCGTATTGCTATGTACACATCAGCGAAAGAGCATATTTTACTATAGCATCGCTAATAGTTGCTACTAGATCTACCTAACAACCTAAACGTGCGGAAATGGTGTATTAATCTTAAGTAAAATGCAGGTTATGGAAGATTATCGATGATCTTTAATTCTATATCAGCTAAACGTTAATTGATGTGGTTGAAATACTCTTCCGGCTCGATTTTTAACAACTTAATTGATTAATGATGGTGGATGACATATTAAAATCCTGTTTATGGGATCAACAGGATTTTTAATGCGTGTCGTTATGCTACTTCTGCTACAACCTGACTGGAATGAATTCCAAGTGCTCGTTTCAGGTGTCAGACTTTTTGATATGTTAACTTGTGCGGGTTATATAAATTCATAAACTTCAACTTTTGCTATTTATTTAATTTTTTTTTTCATTATAGTTATGGAGAATTCGTCATTTTGTATTTGTTCGTTATGATCTTTTGTTACTCAGTAACTACGCTGTTGGAAGCAAGAAAGAAAAGAAAAATGATGTTCAATGAGCATCTTTTACTCTTTAAGCGAAGATCATAAAGACGTTTGTTTCTTCTTAGAATTTTTTTTCACTCTTCATCAAAAGAAAATCCCGATGGAAAAATAAAAATATTTTTGTCTGGGTACGTGGGATGTGTAAAAAATAAGTTAATTATAACTACTTTTATTTTTAAATATGAAATTTAATGTTTGAGAAAACATCTTTCGTATTTTATGTTTCTGGACGATTTCTAGCGTAACGTGAAAACATGTAAAAATTTTTGCTAGAGATTACTAACATTTAACGATTCTCTATGATTCTAGATCAAAATTAAATTTAATATTTAAATCTGTTGTAGAGCCTTTGGTAATTCTAATCGGATTACAACTTTATAATCGATGTTGATAATTTGTTTGGCTCGATTATGCGATTCATGTTCATCCTCTATTGAAAAAAAAGGAAAATTATAATTATCCAGATGATGGATGAGCATTTTCGCTATAGAAAACATCACGCAAAGTGTGACATAAGTATAGTCTTCTTGTTTATTAAAACGAAAACAAGCTATTAAAATTAGGAACAGTAATAAGTGAATCTCGAAGATGGTCATCCATCATCGAGAGAATTAAGATGTCTAGCCAGATTTTTCTGGTTGATCTTCGTCGCAATCAATTAAAGATCGATTAGATCAAACTTTATCCATAGCGGAATACCAATATTAAATATTCACCCATAACTAAATCACCACATGGAAATTTGATTATTGAAGATTATGGAGAATTCCAGATGGTCGATTTAAAATACGTCAGAACGGACTTTACACTACAAGACCAACTGTTGCACCATTACTACTTGAACCATAGAGTGACACCCTATTGGATTACTCTGACGTAATAAAGATGTCAATCTGTTTAATTTGATGATTTTAAAATTCTTCGGGGTTAGTATCGCCAGCCAGCATTTAGTTTTATGTTTGGATACGCTTTCGTCTTCACTGCATAATACGCTAGTGTTATTAATGTAATAATGTATTTATAATTAATAACAGAACGAGTAATAATAATTATTAGTGTATCAACACGGCAAAGAGTAAGATAATGTAGTACGACTTAAAGAAGATGCAGACGGTTCTTATCTAAAGTAAACGATAATGGATTTTATCAATGATCTTTAACCTTCTAATGGCTGACGTTAGCACTTTTCCTTTTGTTTAAAGGTAGTAAAAGTATATTCTAACCTCTTTTTTTTCGCATGTCCTTCATAAAATCGATATTTACAAGCTTGGCTTATCGGATGCCATCACGAGGAGATTAGAAGGTTGAAGTCTGACTTCTGATATCCAAATTGAGTTTAAAGTGACATCGTAGCCAGGAATTGGTTATTAATTGAGTCCTCGTGAAAGAATAATAAACTTTCGAAAGTTTATAAATATTATACCGATTTTTGATGCAATCTAACGATTTGCAGAGATCACTTTGTGTAGTTTTGACTTGAATTTCTTTTATTACTAAAAAAAATTAAATTACTTATTAGCAGAATATACTCTTGTAGTAAGCCTTCTTAGGTGCTTACTAGAAGAACATATTCTGCTAGTAAGCACACATTCTTCTTTTAATAAAAGAGAATATTCTCTGCTGGGCTCTCTAGAATAATTGTTTTCCAGACTCAATAATAAAAGAAATTCTCAAGAATGTTATTTTTCAGATTCAGCGATAGAAGAAATTCTCTAGAATAATTGGCTTTCAGACCCAAGAATAGAAGAAATTCTCTGGAATATTATTTTTCAGATTCAATTATTCTAGAGAAAAATACAGTTATTCTAGAAAAACTGCTTTTGACCATTTTATGTTGTTTTCATCTACAGTTTTATCCGTCCATATGGCGTTCATAATCTTCAGATGTTTCACTAACTTGTGAATCTTCTGAAGAGATTACCAACGTGTGAATCTTCTTGTCTTTCAAGCGTTTGGATATATGGAAATCTGTTAAATAAGCTCACGTTTATATCTATCAAAGTTTATTTAAAAAAAGTGCTTGAAGATCATTGTTAAAAGAGCACTTTTTCTATGTCAAAGTTTGTTAAATAGAAGCTTGGTTATAATAAATTTTGTTAAATAAAACGCTTGTTTATACCACAAAGTTTATTAAATGAAGCTTAGTTATAGCGGAAGCGCTAATTCTCTATCGAAATTTATTAAGTGAGCGCTCAGTTATATTAAAGTTTTCTAAATAATCACATATTTTTACAAAATTAAATCGTTGTTGTTTGTAGCCATAATGCATAACTAGGGCTGATGTTACAAGTGTTGGTGGAAGTGATTATTTCTATAATTTGTAGTAAATCTGTTTTGTAGTATCTTGTACCATCTGAATGAAGATTCTAGAATATAAGATTTTACTTTTATTACAATTAGAGATGTGTCATATAGGTGATTTCTCACCTTATTCGTGTTATTATATGTAGCATCTCGTATTAACATCCCACTTATTTCCGTTTCAGTTGGACTTTATCCAGGTAATAGGCAGCAAATACAGGAAGCACTACAGACGCTTCTGTCTACTTTCCAACTACCTAGCGATAGTCCTTTATCCCTGTATTTTTATGCCATTCTCAAGGAATGCAAGTTTAACGTTAAAGCAGCCTATACTAAATTAATAGAAGGTAAGTATGCAAATAAAATATATCAATAACTTTCTTAATTAAAACTCAAGATACATTCGAACATTCTAAGTCACCATTTTTAAAACACACCAGAAATATTTCTATTAAAAACAGATATATGTACACGTGACTAGTAGTGTTTGTATACTTTTTGAAAAATTTCTCGACAAGTTAAAAACATTTTTAGTGTTTTATCAAACTGTATATCCTATTGTGTTTTGTTGTTTATCACGCTAGAATAATTATTAGTAAAAATTAAGCGCAGTTACACATAGCGAATATTTTAACAGAAGGCTAACAATTGCAACACCAATTAAGAAAAACTCGATGAAGAGCTGAAGAGAAGTGAAAATCATAAAAGAAAAGAGATCTTATCTTTAATGATTTGTAAAGATGTATGTATTAGGTAGGGATATTGCAGTTCGGTGGGTGGCTGCTATATTACACTGTATTTCCTATCAGAGGTACACACACAATAACTCTGAGAGGTCAGAAGCCCTTCTCTGTAGTTCCCCTAACTGCTTTTATGTATAGTTTGACTGAATTATTGCTTAGAAAGGAACCCAGGTCGAACATTTCTACCTTCTAAATTACTTCACTTTCTGAAAGTGGCAAAATTTCTTCGCTCTTTTGTATTTTTCAAAGCTTTATCTGTACCGCTTTCGGAAAATTGCGAGATGTTTTATAAAAAATTTTAATTACATTACATTATAATTTTAGAATTTCTTCGCTCGATTAATATTCTTTCTTGTTTTATTTATTAAACGACGAAATTATAAGATTAATGTTAGAGTTTAAAGTTCAAATGTATATCTAAATCTTCAGCTTTTCTCTGATAATAATTGGAAAAAAGTTATCTCTCTCTTGCTTTTCAAGGACAAGGTCAATAATAGTGAGAGTGTTGACGCGTGTAACGTTTGAAAATTCGATAAGTGTAGAAGATAAAACTGTTAAAAAATAATCCCATGATTTAATTTAGCGATTAGAGTTTTGTATAGATAAACTAAATTCTTAGATCTAACTGACTATAATACTGGATGTTTAATATAAGTATTTCTTTAAAGATATCTAAAATATGCTTTTAAAGCAGTAATTATTAATTTAGAAAAGAATTAAAACAGAAACAGAAGCTATTTAATCTGTTTTAATTCTCATTCTATCATTAATACAACTATTTCTAGTACAATTGTTGTTATTAATTATATAACAAGATTAACAACATCTAGCAAAAATTTTGATAAGTACAAAAGTTCTAATAGATGATTCACCAAGGTATATTTAAAGTCGACTTAACAATTAAATTTAGATTCTCTTCTTAGTTTTGACTCAGTTCTTATTGGATGTACATACTTTTGGATCTCTTCTTGTTGAAAATTAATTGCTTGGACTTGTTCTGCATTATAATCTCTTAGATATAACGAACTTGAGATGTAAATTTTCAGTTTTAAAGAGGTAAAAAAGCACTGATAGTTGACACGTTATCAATAGTTGGCACTTTCAAAATTTTTAAAATACAATTATAACTTGCTTTAAGAATCACTCTATGTAGATGTTGAATAGTACTGTTATATACTATGCAGTCATGATGCCAATCCATCCACCATTTTGAACTGAAGCGTTGAATTAGTTCAGACATTGTTAGCGCTATGTTCTCTCCAATTGTTGATTTGTTATGGAAATCCTTGAGAAGGTAAATTCCTTAATAAGGCATTATAAATTCCTAGCATTATCATCTTTATAGTATTGTTATTTAAAATTGTTTTAATGATAATTGTAATGTATTGTTTTGCGATATAATAGCGATTTTAGGTTAATATTATGGATACACATAGTGTATCAGGTACTGATTCTAATTTTTACAATACTGTCATTTTTAGTACTATAGTTGACACCCACTATCAAATACTAATGCCAAACTAAAATTTATTGTTTTTTATAGTATTTACTTTCTTTGCTCATCTGTAAAGATAGATGCGTTGGAGTTATGTCAAAACTCTCTAACTTGTAAGATATTTCGTTTTAATATTTGACATCCCAAGCCAACTATAGAAATTCAGTTAATTTCAGTTTCTTTGGCAGTTTTTGGATTTGTCTAGGATACCTTAATGCCTCTCGTGTAAGGAAAATGCTAAATTACACGGAAGAACAAATTAATCTGATCGTAAATTTATGTCTTAGAGAAACTCCTGTAGTTGTTCTAAGAAATACTTCTCGGTTCCTTCACACTTTTACTTTAATGTATAAAGTCAAAGGAAAAATGCCTAAAATTCATTGGAGGAGATGGACAACCGGTCCTTAAAAAAGAAAGAGACAATTTTAGTTGAACGGATTGTTTCGGTGGCTAAAGCTGGCTTTCTTGTAACAAAAACTGACTTGTTAGATAGTGTGCAGCACCTGATTAAAGAACTGAGCCGGAAAAATTCATTTCTGGATAATCGTTCATAATAATATTAGTATAAATTGCACAAATTTTTATGTCAAGTGAAGCTGCAATAAAAAGGAAACTCTAAAAGATGGTTTGGAAATCAGATAAATATTTGTAAGATAACAATTAAAAGAAAAATCTCCAATATCCAAAAATTTTTTTTACTTAGTATCAACTATTGATAATCATTTACATTCTTGTTTTGATAACTTTTTGACAAATTATTTAAGAATTTGTTAGATTGAAACATTTCCTAAAATTCCAAATTACCTAAATGATAATTATATTTTTATAAATCAATAAACCACGAATGCTTAAATATATAAATACGAATATTTAAATATATAATTATATAGCCTATGTTTAATATATTTAAATGCTTAAATATGAATATGAGATCTTTTTGAAGATCTCATCACAAGACAGGATATGAAGCTGTTTAAAAAGTATGTTCTTGGTGAAATTGCAAGTAATTTTTGTTTCCTTTAATGTTCCTCAAAAATTAACTAGATCTCATGAGTTATTTTATATTAATTTTACTCGTTCAGCTAAGGCGTGGAAATCGTTTAGGAAGAGAGCAGCTGAAACTGCTAATTATAATGATATATACTTTTTTTTGTTGATTTTCTTTTGTATGGGGGGTTACCTGAATTTCTGGTGACAATAAAGGATAATAAAGGATATGGACTTTCATTTCTTAAGGTGTCAACTACCGGTGCCTTTATTTCGCATCCTATAATTTTCTATTTTAAAGTCACGAGTTCTGCTAAATTTTCGTTGATTTTAACTTCATATATAGCAACGTAACAAACGTAACATTTTTTTTTATTTTTCTCGAATGTTCGTGATATTTGTTCTCATCTTTTAAAAATTCTATTTAAAATGTTTTCTGATTTGTTTAATGCGAGATGCGAAGGTGTCTGTTTAGACACGAAGATTTTGATTAACTTCACTAAATAATGTTATTTTTAGTAAAAATCCGATCCAATTAAAGTCTGACAAGACATCCTATCTTTATAGTAATGTCAAACAAGAGTACTTTAAAGGTTATTTACCAAGAAAACAGGAACCCGACCCATCTGGTTATTTAGCATGTTAACTATTTTGTGAAAGACTGGTGTTGTTTCTTTGAAAATATTTGCAGCCAGATGTCTAAAATTCTTTCGCTGTACAAACACATCTTGTTCTTTGTTACTTTTAAAAAATTAACTCTTCAGCTTTATTCCTACTGAATTACTATAATAATAATTTTATTAAACCAAAAGAGTTGTATTTTTAGTCATAAAATGTGTATTTGTTGTTCACTTTTTACTTTCACTACGCTTCTTTTCTGTTTTAATAAACATCGTTCTAATGCAGACTTTTTAACAACAATAAACGTTTTGCATAAGTTTTTCGTATTTAAATGATAAAAATCTGCAACAAGTATTATCTGTAACAGCGAATATAAATGATACAGTATGTGAAAATATTAATATAATAATGAATTGCAAATATCATCCGTAACAGCGAATATATATATGACAAATTTCATCTAAAATATTCACTGTCACAGATAGTATATGAGCAAATATCGTCTATGACAATGAATAGATAGGACAATTATTAACTTGACAGTTTAGCGCAAATATCATTTGTAACAATGAGAGAGCAAACATATTAACATAATAATGAAGCGCAAATATCTGTGACGTCGAATATAAATAATAATAATATTTGTAACAGCGAATATAAAGCACAAATAAGCTTATCTATAACAGGGAATATAAAGCACGAATGTCATCTATAACAGGGAATATAAAGCACGAATGTCATCTATATCGGGGAATATAAAGCACGAATGTCATCTATAACAGGGAATATAAAGCACGAATGTCATCTATATCAGGGAATATAAAGCACGAATGTCATCTATATCAGGGAATATAAAGCACGAATGTCATCTATAACGGGGAATATATAGTACAAATATCATCTATAACAGGGAATATAAAGCACGAATATCATCTATAACGGGGAATATAAATCATGAATGTCATCTATAACGGGGAATATATAGTACAAATATCATCTATAACAGGGAATATAAAGCACGAATGTCATCTATAACAGGGAATATAAAGTACGAATGTCATCTATAACAGGGAATATAAATCATGAATATTATCTATAACAGGGAATATATAGCACAAATATCATCTATAACAGGGAATATAAAGCAAAAATGCCATCTATTACAGGGAATATAGATCACAATCTTATATATCACAGGGAATGCAAAGCACGAATATTATTTATAACAGGGAATATAGAGCACAATATTATCTATAACAGGGAATATAAAACAAAAATACCATCTATAACAGTGAATATAAAGAACGAATATTATCTATAACAGGGAATACAATCCATATGTAGTGCTACTTGATATTTGAAATGGTTTATCTTATTGGTTTCTAATAATAAACCTTTGCAATTTGTTTAAAGTTATTTATGATTATCTATAATATATAACATGCGTGATAAGTAATTTAAATTATTAATAACCAAAAATAATTTGAATTTTGAACTTTTTTATCGCTTTATCTGGGAGCGGTGTAATTGGTCCGTTATAATCTCTAATTAAACTTATCATTATAAATTAGCGAAAATTTCACACTGTTATCTTTAAACTGGCTGAGCATCAAAATCTCCCAGGTTAAAAGCCATACTGGTTTAAATGGCTAGAAAGAGATACTATTATAAGTTGGAAACTGAATCCGTCCTCAGTTTAAAACTATGTTCCCACAGAGATCCAATTAGATAGTTTCAATCCAAAAGTCAAAACGTTTATGAAGCTAGAAAAAGCGGTCATTTAATAACAATCATTTAAGTTATTAATCTATATAAAGTAGGCGATGTGGCGCTTCAAAGGGCAAAAGCGTCGATAACTCGAGTTTTAAGAAATTAATAAGTGGTCAAGAGTGGCAGAATTTTAATGAAATTTCCCTGCATAAAATAATAATAAGCCATCATTAAAGCCTGGGAATGACTAAAAACGTGTCCAATGTTCCAACATGAACGGTTTCTCTTTCATAAAATTATCCCGTTCTGCTGTAATATTAGACAATAAAAATTGCCGGAGTGTTAATGTTTCATTTAACACAGAGTAGTTTTTGGGTCAAAGATTCTGTAATTTTGTCTTTACGCGTCCACTTATTAAAGTTTTTGCTGTACGATATATCTGTAATGCAAGAACATACATTGTAGATAAGATATCTTTCGCCATTTATTAGAAATGTGAGAATAAATTATTGTTTATATATTTATCATCCGCAGTATTGATTACGACAGATGAATATTTGTCTCGACTTTTCCGAATCGGGCGACAAAATCAATTTTTTTTTTCGTTTTTAAACTCCTTAAAAGGTTAACGTCATTATCTCTCTGTACTAGAAAGCGTAATGAATAAACAAATCCCAAGTGGATAAATTTAGATATCCATAAATTTCAGAATGAAATTCGTGATTTTATAAACCTGAATATAGGATTTATAAATTTATATATTGTTTTATAAACTCGGCACAGCTTATAAGCTTGAGAATTGTTTATAAATTAGAGTATAAGTATACAGATTTGAATGAAAATTAATAAATTAATGTAGTGCAGTACTGTGTTTATAAACTTAAATACACATCATATTTAAGTTTACAAATCTTTAATCGAGTTTATAAACTTGAATACAGGTTTATGCTTAAAGGTTTAAACTTAGTTATGAGCGAACAAATCTTGAAAATAGTTTATAAATTTATGCTTGGGTTTATAAACTTACGGATGGCTTTATGAATTTGAATATGAGTTTGTAAACTTGAGCAGAGGGATTGATGATTTAAAAATATTAAATATGATATTGCCATAGAGCTGTTGTAATCTTTAACTGGATAATTAAAGCTACACAAAATTGTAGCTTTAATTATCCAGTTAAAGCTACAATTTTGTGTAGCTTTAACTGGATAATATATAATATGAAATTTTTGTAAGAATTTTGTTTTATTCGTATGATAAATCTGGAAGGATCAGCATCGTATCAATAAACGTCAACATGTGCCTGGTACTCAAGAGTGTTAAAATTCAAATCAAAACACGAGCCTGCTTTAGTATTTCCAAGCATAAATAGATGTCACAGTCTTCTATGTGACCGTTGACACCAGTAATACATCGCTTCCAATCAAGTATGGTTTTATAAGCTTTTATCCTTTCTCGAAAATTTAATCTAACAAGTGATAATACCATAAATAAATTTTATGGCTTCTAATATATTTTGGCACTCCCCTTATGGTGTTATGTCGTGTATTCCAAAGCGTATAAGCAGTGTAGCTCGCTAATATCTCAAGAAGAAAGGATCTCTCTCTCTCTCTCTCTCTCTCTTTCTTTTTTTTTGTAGAAAGAAAAATTGTCTTTCATTCTTAGATGTCAGTAGCGGCACAGTTTTTTTTCGAGTTGACTTCATTCGAATCTGTGGAAATTCAAGGATGCTGAAGCCATGAAGGAAGTTCAGATGGTTTCATCTAAAAGCACTCGTCTTTCTATCGAAGGTGCAACTTGTACTTTAATTATCCTAAGCAGCAATTAATTACTTAATAGAAGCGACCAACAGGGGGTTTTCTATGAAACGGCCCAAGAGTTAAAAGAACAGTTTGTTTGTTTTTAACCTTTCCATCATATACGGACGCACAAATCACTATTGTGGGGGCAGAAAGGCTGAAGGTCGGCACAAATTCACCTTCTCCCTTACCTCATCTA